>APFE030950477.1:102108-116469 GCA_000404065.3 Pinus taeda | reverse complement strand
AAACAAATTTCCAAGCCTTGGACATCAACCAACTGGATAGTGAACCGGAGCTGGCGACTCCAAAGATCAATGTATCCTTTGAACAATCCCTGTGGTATTCTGATATCTGTCATATATTGCAAAACCTGTGTGATCCCCCAGGATTGTCCAGAACTAAATGTAGGTTCTTAAAAATGAAAGCCTCAAGATTTTGTGTAATAGAGGGAAATTTGCTTTGGAAAAACCATGAGGGTATATTGCTAAACTGCTTAATTGAAGATGAGGCTAACAATGTCATAAAAGAATTTTATGCAGGTGATTGTGTGGACACTTGTATTGGAAATCCACTGTGGATAAAATACCGAGGGCTGGTTACTATTGGCCCACTTTGTTCCCTGATGTCAAAAATTTCACCACCTCATGCCATAAGTGTCAAATATTTGAGGGAAAGAGAAAATTACTGCCACTCCCTTTGAGGCCTATTGCAACAGAAAGACCTTTTTAGCAATGGGGCTTGGATTTCATTGGGGAAATTCATCCCTCATCCTCAGGCCAGCATAGATGGATCCTCACAGCCACAGACTACTTCACCAAATGGATTGAGGCCATCCCATGTAGACAGGAAAATGATTCAGTAATCATTCAGTTCTTGGAGAACAACATATTGTCTAGATTCGGTTGCCCCAACAAGATAATAACAGACAACGCTGCTACTTTCAGATCCAAGAAAATGGTGAATTTCTGCCACAAATTTCATATTATTTTGGGTCATTCCACCGCATAATATCCTCAAGGAAATGGCCTAGCTGAATCATCAAATAAAAGCCTGATAAACATCATCAAGAAGGTGTTGGAAGAAAATAAGAAGAATTGGCATAAGAAACTTGTCAATGCCTTATGGGAAGATAGACTAACAACCAAGAGATCCATTGGTGTCAGCCCATATGAGTTAGTCTATGGATTAGAAGCCAAGTTTCCTTCATCACTGGGGGTTCCTGTTATGAAACTACTTCAAGAAAGTCAAGTTGAGCCAAATAACATGCAAAGAAGGGTCAATCAGATAATATGTTTGCAGCAAACCAGAGACCAAGTTTATAACAGAGTACAAATTCTCCAAGAAAAGTTAAAAAAGGCTTTTTGATAAGAAGGACTAAGGCTTGAAGATTTCAGCGTAGGTGACAAGAGTCCTCAAGTGGACTCAAGAAGGGAAGATAAAGGGAAACATGGAAAATTTGATTCTCTTTGGAGAGGACCATTTATTATCCAAGCAGTGCAAGGAAACAACACCTACTTCCTAAAAAATATGGATAAAATTGACTTAAATGAAGGTCCTGTCAATGGCAGGATGTTGACGCATTATTTTGACTACTTTCCATGCATATAGTAGGGTCTTTCTTCATGTACAGAATCAGCTGTATATATATTTTCTTTCAGCAAACAAATAGTTCAGTTCAAAAGATTACTGTAAATAAGCAAGAAAAGGCTTTATATTCCAGAAGTTCCACATCGGTGACAGCCTCCAGTTTTGAAGTACAAAGAGAAAGTTTTCAAGTTTTGGTAGGGGCATGTCAAGGGCCAAGGCATTCTGACCTGCTGTTCTTGGTCTTTCAAAAGAAAAACCATCCCCAAGTGGAGCCACTGTTAGCTACCTATACCAATAGGTTTCATTTTTCATGATTGGCAGGGGAAGTGCCAATATGATCTACTTTGGTGATACAAAGATCTCATATTCCTGTGGGAGAAGTATACTTGTTTTGGTTGATGCTGCCCTACTTCTGGATGGGTGATCCAACAGCCTAAGCTGGGTCATGCCATGTTTCAATTTTTTGTTATAGATTAGAGAAAGAAACCTGTCCAAACAGCTCAATCTTGGTAGGTAAAGTAGATAGGTAGAGGAAAGAAGGTTCCCAACTGTTTAATCTGGGGCCTTGGAAGCAATAAGGGTAGTTTTAGATAGAGAATCAAATGAAAAAGCCAAAGGAAAAGAAAAGGCACAAAAGGGTTTGCAAATCTAAGTGCACCCTCCTTGGAGTAACAAAAACTGTTAGGCAATAGAGTGGGTAGGTAGAGGGGGTTGCAGAAAGTTTGGTTCATGGCATTACACTAGCCTAAAGCAAAGGTAAAAACATGGTTCTAGTACAAATGGCCTATTTGCAGCAGTCTTGCAGAAGCTTAATGGAGCATGTCTAACTTCCAAATCACCCCCCTATCACATTCATGACTAACATCCCTATGCCACCCATGTACACAAAGAAAATCAAAGTCTTTTGTTGGTTCTAAGTTTCTTTAAAAGCCACATTTCTTGTGCAAATATTCTTTTCATTTTGATCTGCTTCCTAAAGACTAAGTTGATTTCATAAAAACTTAGTATTCCCCCCCCATCCACCTCTTTCACTCATATTAAATACTAATTTATCACTATTTAACTCCCTATACCCCCTATTCCCCTATTACTATGTAAAACTTGGCAAAAAACCCAAAAAATCTAAGTATCCCCTTCCCCGAGCATTATAGCTCTATGTATGATTCCCAAATGTCTTCAGGCGCTAAAAACATTGGAGCGCGACCCAAAGAGCGCCAAAAAATTAATCCTGGGATTAATCCGAGATTTGCTCGGATTAATTAGCCAAAAACCCGTTTTGTGAGTTAACCTTTGCAAAAATCCATTTAAACCCGTAACTCTGCAAAATAACCCGAAAACCCACTTTTTCTAATGTTTCCGCCGGGCTCGTATTTCCAAAAATATCAATATTTTATGTTGCCCCGCCTTCCATGTCATATTGGCAACTCATCGACCTGTCGACCGTCGGATCTGGGCTTTCCCATCCGACGGCCCACATGATATCAGACGGGCCTCCATGTCCGAAAGATACCTTCCAAGAAACTGTCAGAGGGTGACGTCAGGCCTCTGCCACGTGTCACCCCCAGATTCTCTCGGAACGCCTTCTGACAATACCGCGACCGTATAGAAGGCGATCCGAGAAAACCCACTTACCGCTCAACTTTACCGCCTGCCCACGCCAGCGCCACGCCCGCCCACGTCACCTCCACTCAGCACCCTGTCAGCACCCCCGACCACTAGCGCTCCTATGTGTCCGCCATCTGCACAATCCCCGTGGACCACTCACAGGCTACCACGTCACCTGATGACGTCATGCTGATGTCACCCGACCCTGACCCCACCTGATGACGTCATGCTGATGTCATCCAAAAAGCGCGCCAATAGCCCAAAAGTCCATATTCTAGCCAAATTTTCGCGTTTTTTATCACTTTTGCAAACTGAACTACTGCTCACCTCTGCATGTAATTAATGACCACCTGTCGCCAACCTACAAAAATCAACCTAAAGGATGCTGCCGCCTCCCACCTACCTGCATTTGCGACCATTGCCGGCAGTTTACCACGTATTTACCCGAAGCATCCCCTCAGAGCTTGCTTCTGTCCATAATTCTACAGCACTCAAGTAAACAACAGTAATTACAACCAATTTACCAGTAAATTCCCGGTAAACCAGCATCCCTTCGCAGTGGCAGGGTCAAAATCCACTTACTGAACCCATAGACAGTCACCTTTTCCTGAATTCCCACTCTGTCCGCGCATTCGTGGATTGAAAACCTGAAAGGCATAGTTCACTGGAAAAACCAAGTTGCCAGTCCCTGTAGTCCCTAAATTAACTCCGTCTGAGCATTCTACGCCATTTTTCACCACAGTGGCCTCATTTACCCTTACAATTGGCTTTACTTCTGCAGAATTAGCTCTCAGTGTTCTCCTTACCACTAAAGCCAGTTTCAACACCAACTCACAAGTACTACCCAACCATGGAAACGCTAGTAGCCCTGAATGTTCAGCCTCTGAATGCCCCGCACAGAGAGCTAGAGTGGAAAGCCCTGGGTGATAGAGATTAGCAAATGTTAGACTCCATGACCATGACAGCCAAATTCAATGTTCACCTCTTGAATGAGTTAAAGGCCCAATATTTCAGTGGGGCTGATACCTTAGGAATTTGGGACTCCCACATACCCATTTACAACCTTCCTCAAGTCAATGTTCTCCCAGACTTGATAAATCAATGCAGGTCGAGCTATGACCCCTGTCAGAGAGCCGTCCTCAGCCCTTCAGGCTCAGTATTGTTCCATATCACCCCTGAGGCCATCAATGAAATGCTCCACTTTCACACCACGAAACCCCTAACTCCTCTCTCCATCCATGACTTGATAACGAAAGGGGGCAAGCTGTCCAGTGATTAGATTGCCAGGATTAATCAGTTGTTTATTCAGCCTGAATATCAATCTATGAGCACTGCCCTTCCCATAGCATATCAATATCTTAATGAGCTCGGCAAAATGCTGGTGGAGTTGATCAGTTACATCCTGGGTTATGGGTCATATGAGGATCTGGATGAAACCATTATGGCCATGCTGTCCATCTTCTCCCCAGGAATGCCTCCTGCTGTACATTATGATTTTGCCACTTTTATTGCCAACAAGATTCATGAGCAACTAATGAATCTAGAAAGGGAAAAGGTGTTTAAATACACCAGGGACATATATCATTTATTCTTGTTTTATCAGCCTGATGCCTTCCCTGTCCCTCTCAAAAAGCTAGATGCCCAGGGAAACCCAAGGTCGGTTGTGTTTTGGTCTTCAGTCTGCCATATTCTAGCTTACTCACCTTACACCTAGTGTGAATTCATTGACCTTTTCATCCATCCAGCTATGACTTTGTTATTGGGTGTCCCTCCTCCCAGATTGACAGAGGAAATGAAAAGAATTCTTCAACTCTCAAAGGCCTACAGCATTGGTGATTGGTACCTTTACCAACACCATACAGTAATTAGAGTATATGGCTGTGAGTTGAGTCCTTATAGGTTGCCAAAATATGTCCCTATGAGACTCTTTGCCCTAGAGTACTTTAGGCAGTTTGGAAATGCAGACTTTGTCCATTTCCAAAGAAAAAATAAGAAAGTGCAACTGAAGGTGAGAAATCAGCTAGGCCCTTTTCTGTACAATAAAAGGGAGGAAGGATGAAAGGAAGCTGACCTGATCCTAGAGACCCTCAGACTGCAAACCAGCTTCAAATGGGTGCCTTGTGACCCCAACCACTTCATTTCCCTCAGGAGGATCAAATACAAATTGGGTGGCTACGCTCACGTTAAATTGCCTCATATTGAGCAGTATGCCAATAATTTAAGCTGGAAAGAGGGCACCCTAGAAGAGCCAATTGGTAGGGAGCAAATGCTACAAAGAGGGGCAAGGAATCTTGAAAAAGAGGCTGACTTAGAAACTTGTGGACAGGTTTCTTCCTCCTGTCAAAGGAAAATTGGAGCAGCTGCCTCATCTTCCACAGCCCAGCAGCAAGCAGCCGGAATTGCCCAACAGGAATCAAGCAAAGATAAAGGCAAGCAGGTGGAGCAGGAACAACCTCCTCCTAGGACAGAGCAGCAAACAAAACAGCAAGTAGAAAAGGAGGTTGAACAGCAAGAAGAACATCAAGAAGAGGGACAGCCTATGCAGCAAGAGCAAATGGTTGAAGCCCCAACACCTACTGAGCAATAGGCTCAAGAGAAAATGCCTTCTGGGCAAGAAAAGGCAGTGGAGACCTCAGTGCTTCAAACTCCACAAAAGGAGGAAAAGGGAAAGAAGAGGGACATAGAATAGGAGACTCCCCTCACCACGTCAACAAATCAAGGGGAGAAAAGGCAGAGATTAAATCCCCTCTCCGGGGAAGAAATGCCTATGGGGCAATCGTTGGGAATGGGCCCACCAAGTATGGAGGCATCGACCAGTTCCTTTCAGCAGGAACAAGAGAGAACTATTGGAGGAGAGGTCAGCTCCTCAAGTCATCAAAGGAGAGCAGAGGTAGGCATCAAGCAACAATTTATTGAGATCAAGAGGAGAAATGAGCCACTCAGGCTCCAAATCTACAACCAGTTGCTGAAGATGGCCCCCACCAATCAACAAAGACTTATGTCAGCCTATGACATCACAGAAGGAAAAATGACCATGAGTCATTTCATGCCCACCATGCTGCAGCCACAGTCAGCTGCAGACTATATAAGAACAAACATTGAGGTTGTTGCAAAGGACATCCACCCTATGGACCAAATAGAGCTTCACAAGCAAACGGGTGAGATGGTTTATGCAACATTGGCAGACAAAACAATGTTGGCTAATAGGTTGGAAAACGGCCTAAATAATACAGCTGCCCAACTTGAGTTGGAGAAGGCATCCTCCCTGGCCAAAGACAACAGGATCAAGTCTTTGGAGGATATAATTATAGAGCTTGGGCATGACCCCAAGGATCCAAAAGCCATACAATCACTGCTGAAGATAAGAGATGCAGACCTTGCAGCCCTAAGAAAGAAGGTGAAGCTCCCAACAACCATTCACTCCCAAACAGATGAGGTTGCTCAGCAGAGGCAAGACCAGGAGGTAGCTACATTGCTGGTAGCACTGCACAAGCAGCTAGTGCAGACAGAAGGGAAGCTGGAGGACATAGAGGCTGCACTGCAGGCAGCCCTGCAGTAGAAAGAGGGAGGCCAGACTTCTCGGCCCCCTCCAGAGGTTATAAACCTTGAGGAGCCCCCAAAGACTACTCCTCCTTCCACAGAACCGGCAGCACCATCAACATCAACAGCAGCACCAGCACCAACTACAGAGCAGGCTCCGAGCCTCGACATGCAGAAATTGATGAGTGAGATCCAGGCCCTCGAAGCCCAGATGAAAGAACTGAATGGAGCCAAGGAGAATTTGGCCAAGCTGAATGAGAAATATGACAAATCCAAGCAGAATGTGGCTGAGAAAAGGAGAGAAATAAAAGCTCTCAAAGAAAGGATAAAGGAGCTGGAGAAAGAGCTCACCTTTGACAAAGTGGTGGCTGAGATCAGGACAGTTTTATGGACCCACATTGGCCAATCAATAACGGATCAGTGGCAATAGATTGAAACTATCCATGAGCAAATGGAGCTCATAGGAAAAGCACAAAAGGAAGTCCATAGAGCAAGGGCATCTCTAGGCAGTATGCCTGAGATAGCCAGCAGAATGATTAATGTGCTTAATAACCAGACAGGTCCTCAGCTGGCAGCAATTGGGATCTCCAACAGAACAGAAACTATCCAGCTGATAAAGAGGGTCCTCACATTGAAAAGCCTGGCACTAACACATTGGATAGAAGAAGCCAGGACATGCAAACAGAGGTCAATAGGTTCATGGACAAGTTTGCAGCATTACAGGGCAAAGGTCTTCCTAGCTTGCTCAACAGTGCAGGAAAACTTCTATCACATGAGGTTTATGCAAAAAGGGTGAACACATTTGCCACCAATCAGATCAGTCAAGGATCAAGTAGCTCACAGGTTACAGGGCAAGCATCTGGGAAAAGTCTCTATGATAGAGTAGAGAATTTGTTTTTTATTATGAATGAGATTAGTCATTTATTTGAAGTGCCTCCGAACTTCTACAAATACACAGAGGCAGAGGAGACTTTGGATGCAATTTTGAGGCATCAATTGCCTACATAGGAATGGTGGACCTCAATGATACAGTTATTATTATAAACAGGGGGTTTTCATCAAAGTTTTGTCATTAAAATATATAAGTCATCATATTCGGAAATTATGATGCATATACTATGACTGAAAAAGGTGGAATGAGCCAACTCAGCAGGAAGATTCGGCCACCAAAAGCAACAATGATAGCTACAGGTAACAGGCCGAGAAAGCTACAACATGACAGAGTATAAAGACACATCATTCACATCATTCAACATTAAAGCAGAATGCTCAACCGACTCAGTCTCCTCCAAAGGTCAAGAAGAGGCCCGACAACATTAAAGACCATTTATCTCACATTTAGAGTAGCAATAACTTTCTTATCTGATATTTTGTAAAGTTGGTGAGCATAGTTAATTTATCAAATGACTCAACATTCAGATATTTTATAAAACCTATTGTATATATTCCCCCTCGCACAAACTTTCAAGGGGTTGTTGGTTTTTGTTGTTCTCTTATGAAGAAATGAGAACTCAGCTGTAACTTTCAGAAGGATGATATAAATAAAGCTTGGAGTTTACAGGAACTGAGTCTTACTGGTGCATGCTGTGATTGGAACCATTGAATGCTACAGGATTCTAGTGCTATGGCTTGATATAATAAGTGTTTCTCTATCTCTTTTAATGTTTCTGTTATTTGTTTTAACTCATAACTCTCACATATTGCTCTAAATCTAGGAAAGAAAGAAAAAGAATAACTCAGGATTTGTCCATGGAGACACCCTGATCTCAATCTATCTTCACTATAAATGTTTTTCTATAACTTCAGATGTTTAAATTGGAATTCTTAACTGCTCCAATAAGCCCTGAATATCTCACAGTCACTATCTAGTAATTCATTTATGCTACTAAGTAGAGATTGTTGTTCGAATTTGTATCACACTGTTTGTAACTCCACTTACCATTGTTTCACTCACTAAATCGGAAAATTATATTAACAATAGCCATCTAGCCTTGCAGCAAATCTTTCTCCATCACAGGCACCAGAACTATCTCACATCTCTGACTCCATATGCCCAATGGATTAGCATCTTCTGCACATCACATACCCTTCTTACAACAAAAGTTCACCAACCAAAGTCTCAAACAGGAAACTAAAACTATTTAACTAGCCTATAATCTTTACAACGCATAGCTGAAACTTAAAGAGAGAGCCCTCTCTGATTATAGATAGGCTAGGATCTATAATCCAAAGATTGGTTAGTGGTTACCCCGGCCGTATTCCCTTGGGAGTCATAGGGAACAACCTGGGAGTTAACATAAATGGCGACTCCACTGGGGACAACCTCAGGATTTTCTAATTACTGTATATTTCCTAAAGCTACAAGTGAAGCCTGAATGTTGGCCAGGAAGCCTTTAAAATTGTTTCTGTTTTACATTAACAATTTTACATAAAAGCTGCTTCAGTCTATCTTCATACTAGCTTTAAGACATACATAGCCATTCCAAAATCTTGTCTAGCCCTTGCAGATACAAGAAAATTCTTAAAATAATCAAAAAACAATTCAGAAGCTGGCTCCCAAGAAGAATCAATGGTATACAAGGTCAAATCCTGACCCTAACCCACCAACTGTTTTTGAAAATCCTAACACAATCCCTAAAAACATTAGGAAGAAACAAAAACAGGAAAACCCTTCTGACTTGAGCCCTGAGACAGTCTACCTTAACCCCGTTCTCACTCCAATCAAGGTTCTATTCCGGTCTACCCCTAGTTCCCCTAGTTCACCATCTACATCTCAAAGCCCTCCTTTCAACACCTTTCATTCACTTCACATATTCCCTTCACAAACACTGTAGTCCCGCATACCTATTACCCCTATTGTCTCAATAGTTCCTTTGTCCCGGTAATCCCTATCACCCTATAAACCTGCAAAATGGCCAATAGATATGCAACCCTGCAGTACCTGCTAATGCTGCGCCCTGCCTCATGACTACCAATCCAAAATCTCATACTTTGACTCCACTGGCCCTTTCACAGCCATTCAGCATGCCAGAAGGATGCAAGTTCATTTTGAGAACTATGAAATTGATGATGATAGTGTAAGAATGAGAATTTTTGTTCAGAGCCTGACAGGGGATGTAAGAACCTGGTTTAGATCACTCACTGCAAACACCATAACAACTCCTGATGAGCTTTGCCATGCCTTTACTAATAGATGGGAAAAGAAGAAAGATCCCTTGCACATACTTGGTGAATATGATACAATCAAGTGAGGTCCTCAGGAGACCGTTTTGGAATATTGTGCAAGATTCAACAATGTATACAACGCAATACCGCAGAATTTGAGACCTCCCCCTGATTTAGCATTATACAAATTTCCTGATGGTTTTGACCCTGACATGGCATATCAGTCGAAGGAAAGAGCCCCTGAAACCCTTGAGGATGCACAAAAAGTTGCTGTCACAGTGGAGGCTAACCTAATTGCCAAGAGGAACATGGTGAGATTGGAAAACAGAGTCACCTTCAAAGAAGAACCCTCAGCCTTTGATCAGAAACTGGATGCAATACTCACTAGCATGAAAAGGTTGGGTGACAGAGTGGAATCTGTGGAGAGAAAGTCATCATGGGAAGCACCACAAAGTAACCCTATCAGGAATCCAAATTTTAGGAGAAATCAAAACCCAAACGTTGGCAAGGCCAGTGCTGATCCAGAGATAAGGCCTCCCTTCCAGGAAAACTATACTGAAGCATCCACTTCAAATGAGCAAGGAGATGACACCCACATTAACCTGATGGGCCTGAATGATGAGCAACAAGTTTTTCTGAGTCATGAAGATCATAAGGAGGATGACATTAAATAGTTCCAAACCAAGTCAGGTGAGTCATTTGACTTTAAACAAGGTTATGACACAGCTGTTTATGAAGTTCACAAGCAATACAAGCTAAGAAGCAGAACTGTAAATGTAACACAGCCTGAAAAAGAAAAGGATAGCCTGCAGCCTAAAAAAGCCATAGTTACAGAACCACATGAAAAAACTGATTTAGTTACAAATGAAATAACCGTTGAAGAAGTAACTGAACTATTTCCCTCAAAACAAAAGCCAATGGCTGCACCACCTTTGCAGCCTAATCCAAGTAATACTCCTCAAGAGACGAGTAAAAAGGATAAGTCTCATGATCAAGACAAGAATCAAGAGGAAAACTCAATAAACAAGGAAAAGGTTGTCACCCACAATACCAAGATCCAAACTGAAAGACCTTTTGACCTAGAAGCTGAAATTGGCAAATTGAAGATAGCCATTCCTCTTTCAGAATTAGCCAAGCATGACATCTACAAACAACAAATCAAGAGTTCTCTTCAACTTACTCGTAATAAAGATAATGTCAATGTGTTAGACGATACCCCAGAATTGCTTTTCGGTCCAGAGGTTGATGGAAAGACAGCAGTTACAAGGATCTTACCTTTCTATGTCAGCTTGCATGTTCATGATAAGATACTACATAATGCAATGTTTGATTCAGGCACCTCTCACAACCTTATGCCTAAATCAGTGATGGAGAGGCTCGACCTAGACATCACGAGACCTTATAAGGACCTATTTTCATTTGACTCCAGCCAAGTAAAATGTTTAGGCTTAATAAAATATCTTTGTGTGTCACTTGTCCAGTACCCAAATAAAACAATTCTGATGGATGCGGTAGTTGCTGATATCCCACCCAAATATGGAATGCTATTATCAAGATCATGGGGGGATAAACTCCAAGGTTCCCTACAATTAGACATGTCATATGCCACCATCTCAGTCTTTGGTCAACCCAAGAGGCTATATAGAGAGTCACTTATGAAATACATGGTCAGCAGTGAGGAAAAGCCTCAAAACTTTCCCATATATGCTGTTCATTCTGACATAGATTCCTATATTCTCTTCAATGACAATACAGGTCTCACAAATAATGAAGAAATCCAGACACTCAAACAAGATCAGCATATAAATGAAGAAACTCCTGATCTAGAAATATTGGTTGAGAAATCAACAAATAAAAATGTTCAAGAAGACAAACCAAATGTAAGCCAAAATCTCAAATTGTTGATGCCAAGTCCCATAACAGTTGACAATCCTTCCCTAAATCAAGAAGTCCTCTGGTTTCTTGAATTCGATGGGTCAGTCAACAAATTAGGTGCAGGGGCAGGGGTTTGGATACATAACAAACAAAACAATCATGTAGAGGGCCGAGCCTATAGGTTAAACTTTAGATGCACCAACAATATGGCAGAATATGAAGCTCTCTTACTAGGCCTCAAACTAGTAAAATCCTTACAGGCCATAAAAGTTTCAATCCTAGGAGACTCAGACCTAATCATCCAACAAGTAAAAGGAAATTTTGTCACTAATGACAAAAGACTGAGATCTTATAGGTCTGCTGCTACTGAAATACTAAATTCCTTCACTGAATTCCAAATAACCAAAATTCCTAGGACCCATAACCTTCATGCTCATAGTTTGGCCACATTTGCAAGCACTTGCAAACTACCTCTTGAACCCCAGCATTGCTTTACAGCTGAGATAAAACACAGACCTTCTGTCCCAAACAATGTCAAGGATTGGCAAGTATTTGAGGACGATACACAAATAAACAATTTCTTAACTCTGCAGCAAGAGTTTTCAGGACTGAGCATTGATACAGAGGCTGCAAGTAATTCACAAACACTAGCTGAACAACACCAAACAAATATCTCACTCAAAACAACAAATCAAATGCTTTGTCCAACAAACTTTGACCAGAAGAAAATACAAGAACTTGAACAAGTTCATTCTGAGGAAATAGTTGACACTGAAGCTAAAGTTATACAATGGAAAGACAATTTCCTTCCAACAGGCCTAACTCCATTGGAGGACATTTTTGACTCAAATGATGTCCCTAGAAAACCAAAATTGCAGCCCCTTAATGCTGCCATTGCAGAGTGCAACATTGGAACTGTTAAAAAGCCCAAGATAATTAAATTATCTGCATCTTTACCACCTGATCAAAAGCCTAAATACATTGACCTCTTCAAAGAATTCCAAGATGTCTTTGCATGGAGTTATGAGGATTTAAAATCCTATGATACCTCCATCATTCAACATACTATCCCTCTTAAGCCAAATCAGAAACATTTTAAACAGAAATTAAGGAGAATCAATCCTATGCTCCTCCCTTCAATTGAAAAAGAGGTACAAAAAATGTTTAAAGCTGGCATAATAGCACCGATCAGATTCTCAGAATGGATTTCAAATTTGGTCCCTATAAGAAAGAAAACTGGTGAAATAAGGCTTTGTGTTGATCTAAGGAACTTGAATCAAGTGTCCCTAAAAGACAATTATCCCTTACCCAAGATGGATCACATCTTGCAAAGAGTGGTGGGGGCATCAAGAATTTCTTTACTTGATGGATTCTCAGGCTTCAACCAGATCCTAGTCCACCCTGATGATCAGGACAAAACAACATTTACAACCCCATGGGGAACCTTTAAATATGTCAAAATGCCTTTTGGGTTGAAAAATGCAGGAGCTACCTTTAAAAGGGAAATTGATTGCCTTTGCCAAAGAAATCCATGATTTCCTTGTCATCTACTTAGACGACCTCACACCTTTCTCAAAGTCTGACCAAGAACATTTGAAACATCTAAGGCAAATATTCACAACTTGCAGGAAATATGGAATTTCCTTAAATCCCAAGAAATCCCTGTTTGGTTTGGAAGAAGGTAAGTTATTAGGTCATATCATTTCAAAGGATGGCATTAGGATTGACCCAGATAGAATACAGGCCATCTTGCAAATGCCCCACCCAAGAAACATCAAAGAATTACAAGAATTCCTGGGAAAGATCAACTTCCTCAGGAGATTCATCCCAAATTTGGCAGAATTAAGCAAATTACTAAATAACATGCTGAAAAAGGATTCAGAGGTAAAATGGACAGTAGAAGCAAATCAAGCTTTTGAAGGAATAAAGCTGGCCCTTACCCAAACTCCAGTCTTAACAAATCCTGAATTTGACAAAGAGTTTATCATTTTTTCTTTTGCTTCCCAGCATACTATTGTTGCTGTCCTATTACAGAAAGATGACCAACGAAATGAGAGACCTATTGCATTCTTTAGTAGAGCTCTGAGTGATGTGCCCCTAAAATATCAGATCATGGAAAAGCAAGCATATGCCTTGGTCAAAGCCATCAAAGACTTTAGAATCTATATCCTATGCTCCCATGTTATAGCTTATGTACCAAGTCCCATTGTTAAAGACATACTCACTCAAGAAAACTTGGAGGGAAGAAGAGGAAAATGGATTGCCAACATCTTAGAATTTGACATTGAAATAAAACCTAAAAAATTGATAAAAGGGCAAGGTTTGGCCAAATTAATGTCTGAAACAAATTTCCAAGCCTTGGACATCAACCAACTGGACAGTGAACCGAAGCTGGCGACTCCAAAGATCGATGTAGTCTTTAAACAATCTCTGTGGTATTCTGATATCTGTTATATATTGCAAAACCTGTGTGCTCCCCCAGGATTGTCCAAAACTAAATGTAGGTCCTTAAAAATGAAAGCCTCAAGATTTTGTGTAATAGAGGGCAATTTGCTTTGGAAAAACCATCAGGGTATATTGCTAAACTTCTTGATTGAAGATGAGGCTAACAATGTCATAAAAGAATTTCATGCAGGTGATTGTGGTGGACACTTGTATTGGAAGTCCACTGTGGATAAAATACTGAGGGCTGGTTACTATTGGCCAAATTTGTTCCCTGATGTCAAAAATTTCACCACCTCATGCCATAAGTGTCAAATATTTGAGGGAAAGAGAAAATTACTACCACTCCCTTTAAGGCCTATTGCAACAGAAAGACCTTTTCAGCAATGGGG
>APFE030950477.1:82585-101667 GCA_000404065.3 Pinus taeda | reverse complement strand
CACAAATTTCATATTACTTTGGGTCATCCCACCGCATACTAACCTCAAGGAAATGTCCTAGCTGAATCATCAAATAAAAGCTGATAAACATCATCAAGAAGGTGTTGGAAGAAAATAAGAAGAATTGGCATAAGAAACTTGTGAATGCCTTATGGGCAGATAGACTAACAACCAAGAGATCCATTGGTGTCAGCCCATATGAGTTAGTCTATGGATTAGAAGCCAAATTTCCTTCATCACTAGGGGTCCCTGTTATGAAACTTTCAAGAAAGTCAAGCTGAGCCCAATGACATGCAAAGAAGGATCAATCAGATAATATGTTTGCAGCAAACCAGAGACCAAGTTTATAGCAGAGTTTATAGCAGAGTACTTCGTATTGCCCGCGCATGTTATCGACCCGTCCACCATCGGATCTGGGCTTTCCCATCCGACGGCCCACATGATATCGGACGGGCCTCCATCTCCAAAAGATACCTTCCGAGAAGCTGTCAGAAGGTGACATCAGGCCTCCGCCACGCGTCACCCCCAGATTCTCTCGGAGCGCCTTCTGACAATACCGTGACCGTATAGAAGGCGGTCCAAGAAAACCCACTTACCGCTCAACTATACCGCCTGCCCACGCTAGCGCCACGCCCGCCCACGTCACTTCCACTCAGCACCCTGTCAGCCCCCCCGACCGCCATTGCTCCTACGTGTCCACCATCTGCGCAATCCCCGTGGACCACTCACAGACTGCCACGTCACCTGATGACATCATGCTGACGTCATCCAAAAAGCGCACCAATACCCAAAAAGCCCATATTTTAGCCAATTTTCGCGTTTTTTCTCACTTTTTGCCGAATTGAACTATTGCTCTCCTCTGCATGTAATTTACGACCACCTATCACCAACCTGCAAAAATCAACCTGAAGGACGCTGCCGCCTCCCACCTGCCTGCATTTGCTACCGTTACCGGCAATTCACCAGGTATTTTCCCAAAGAATCCCCTCAAGGCTTGCTTCTGTCCATAATTCTACAACACTCAATTAACAAGACTAATTACGACCAATTTACTAGTAAATTCCCGATAAACCAGTAATCCTTCACAGTTGCAGGGTCGAAATTCACCTGCTAAACCCATATACAGTCACCTTTGTCTGAATTCCCACTCTGTCCGCGCATTCGTGGACTGAAAACCTCAAAGGCAAAATTCACTGGAAAAATAGAGTTGCTAGTCCCTGCAGTCCCTAAATTAACTCCCTTTGAGCATTCTACACCATTTGTCACCACAGTTGCCTCATTTACCCCTACAATTGGCTTTACTTCTGCAGAATTAGCCCTCAGTATTCTCCTACCCACTAAAACCAGTTTCAGTACAAACTCACAAGTACTACCCAGCCATGGAAACACCAGTAGCCCTGAATGTCCAGCCTCTGAATGCCCCACACAGATAGCTAGAGTGGAAAGCCTTGGGTGATAGAGATTACCAAATGTTAGACTCCATGGCCATGACAGCCAAATTCAATGTTCACCTCTTGAATGAGTTAAAGGCCCAATATCTCAGTGGGGCTAATACCTTAGGAATTTGGGACTCCCACATACCCATTTACAACCTTCCTCAAGTCAATGTCCTCCCAGACTTGATAAATCAATGCAGGTCCAGCTATGACCCCTGTCAGAGAGCCGTCCTCAGCCCTTCAGGCTCAGTATTGTTCCATATCACTCCTGAGGCCATCAATGAAATGCTACACTTTCACACCACAAAACCCCTAACTCCTCTCTCCATCCATGACTTGATAACGAAAGGGGGCAAGCTGTCCAGTGATCAGATTGCCAGGATTAATCAGTGGTTTATTCAGCCTGAATACCAATCTATGAGCACTGCCCTTCCCATAGCATATCAATATGTTAATGAGCTCGGCAAAATGCTGGTGGAGTTGATCAGTTACATCCTGGGTTATGGGTCATATGAGGATCTGGATGAAACCATTATGGCCATGCTGTCCATTTTCTCCCTGGGAATGCCCCCTGCTATACATTATGATTTTGCCACTTTTATTGCCAACAGGATTCATGAGCAACTAATGAATCTAGAAAGGGAAAAGGTGTTTAAATACACCAGGTACATATATCATTTATTCTTGTTTTATCAGCCTGATGCCTTCCCTGTCGCTCTCAAAAAGCTAGATGCCCAGGGAAACCCAAGGTCGGTTGTGTTTTGGTCTTCAGTCTGCCATATTCTAGCTTACTCACCTTACACCTACTGTGAATTCATTGACCTTTTCATCCATCCAGCTATGACTTTGTTATTGGGTGTCCCTCCTCCCAGATTGACAGAGGAAATGCAAAGAATTCTTCAACTCTCAAAGGCCTACAGCTTTGGTGATTGGTACCTTTACCAACACCATATAGTAATCAAAGTATATGGCTATGAGTTGAGTCCTTATAGGTTGCCAAAATATGTCCCTATGAGACTCTTTGCCCTAGAGTACTTTAGGAAGTTTGGAAATGCAGACTTTGTCCATTTTCAAAGCAAAAATAAGAAAGTGCAACTGAAGGTGAGAAATCAGCTAGGCCCTTTTTTGTACAATAAAAAGGAGGAAGGATGGAAGGAAGCTGATAGGATCCTAGAGACCCTCAGACTTCAAACAAGTTTCAAATGGGTGCCTTATGACCCAAATCACTTCATTTCCCTTAGGAGGATAAAATACAAATTGGGTGGCTATGCTCATGTGAAACTGCCTCATATTGAGCAGTATGCCAATGCCCTAAGCTAGAAAGAAGGCACCTTTGAAGAGCCAATTGGTAAAGAAGAAATGCTACGAAGAGAAGCAAGCAATCTTGAAAAGGAGGCTGACTTGGAAACTTGTGGGTAGGTTTCTTCCTCCTATCAAAGGCAAATTGGAGCAGCTGCCTCATCTTCCACAACCCAGCAGCAAGCAGCTGGAGTTGCCCAACAGGAGTCAAACAAAGATAAAGGTAAGCAAGAAGAGCAGGAACAACCACCTCCTAGGACAGAGCAGCAAACAGAGCAGCAGACAGAACAACAAATAGAAAAGGAGGTTGAACAGCAAGAAGAACATCAAGAAGAGGGGCAGCCTATGCAACAAGAGCAAATGGCTGAAGCCCCAACACCAACTGAGCAACAAGCTCAAGAGAAAATGCCTTCTGGGCAAGAAAAGGCAGTGGAGGCCTCAGTGCTTCAAACTCCACAAAAGGAGGAAAAGGGAAAGAAGAGGGACAGAGAACAGGAGACTCCCCTCACCATGTCAACAAATCAAGAGGAGAAAAGGCAGAGATTAAATCCCCTCTCTGAGGAAGAAATGCCTATGGGGCAATCGTTGGGAATGGGCCCACCAAGTATGGAGGCATCTGCCAGTTCCTTTCAGCAGGAACAAGAGAGAACTATTGGAGGAGAACTCAGCTCCTCAAGCCATCAAAGGAGAGCAGAGGCAGGCATTAGGCAACAGTTTATTGAGATCAAGAGGAGAAATGATCCACTCAGGCTCCAAATCTACAACCAGTTGCTGAAGATGGCCCCCACCAATCAACAAAGGCTTATGTCAGCCTATGACATCACAGAAGGTAAAATGACCATGAGTCATTCCAGGCCCACCATGCTGCAGCCACAGTCAGCTGCAGACTATATAAGAACCAACCTTGAGGTTCTTGCAAAGGACATCCACCCTATGGACGAAATAGAGCTTCACAAGAAAATGGGTGAGATGGTCTATGCAACATTGGCAGACAAAACAATGTTGGCTAATAGGTTGGAAAACAACCTAAATAATACAGCTACCCAACTTGAGTTGGAGAAGGCATCCTCCCTGGCCAAAGACAATAGGATCAAGTCTTTGGAAGATATAATTATAGAGCTTGGGCATGACCCCAAGGACCCAAAAGCCATACAATCGCTGCTAAAGATAAGAGATGCAGACCTTGCAGCCCTAAGAAAGAAGGTGAAGCTCCTAGCAACCATTCACCCCCAAAACAGATGAGGTTGCTCAGTAGAGGCAAGACCAGGAGGTAGCTACATTGCTGGTAGCACTGCACAAGCAACTAGTGCAGACAAAAGGGAAGCTGGAGGACACAAAGGCTGCACTGTAGGTAGCCCTGCAGCAAAAAGAGGGAGGCCAGACTTCTCAACCCCCTCCAGAGGTTATAAACCTTGAGGAGCCCCCAAAGACTGCTCCTCCTCCCACAGAAGCATTAGCACCATCAACATTAACAGCGGCACCATCAACATCAACAGCAGCACCAACACCAACTACAGAGCAGCCTCCGAGCCTCGACATGCAGAAATTGATGAGTGAGATCCAGGCCCTCGAAGCCCAGATGACAGAACTGAATGGAGCCAAGGAGAATTTGGCCAAGCTGAATGAAAAATATGACAAATCCAAGCAGAATGTGGCTGAGAAAGGGAGAGAAATAAAAGCTCTCAAAGAAAGGATAAAGGAGCTAGAGAAAGAGCTCACCCTTGACAAAGTGGTGGCTGAGGTCAGGACAATTTTGTGGACCCACATTGGCCAATCAATAGGATCAGTGGCAACACATTGAAACTATTCATGAGCAAATGGAGCTCATAGGCAAAGCACAAAAGGAAGTCCATAGAGCAAGGGCATCTCTAGGCAGTATGCTTGAGATAGCCAGCAGAATGATTAATGTGCTTAATAACCGGACAGGTCCTCAGCTGGCAGCAATTGGGATCTCCAACAGGACAGAAACTATCCAGCTGATAAAGAGGGTCCTCACACTGAAAAGCCTGGTGCAGACATTGGATAGAAGAAGCCATGACATGCAAGCAGAGGTCAATAGGTTCATGGACAAATTTGCAGCATTACAGGGTAGAGGTCTTCCAAGCTTGCTCAACAGTGCAGGTAAACTTCTATCACATGAGGTTTATGCAAAAAGGGTGAACACATTTGCCACCAATCAGATCAGTCAAGGATCAAGCAGCTCACAGGTAATAGGGCCAGCATCTGGGCAAAGTCTCTTTGAAAGAGTAGAGAATTTGTTTTTTATTATGAATGAGATCAACCATTTATTTGAAGTGCCTCCGAACTTCTACAAATACACAGAGGCAGACGAGACCTTGGATGCAATTTTGAGGCATCAATTGCCTACATAGGAATGGTGGACCTCAATGATACAGTTATTATTATAAACAGGGGGTTTCATCAAAGTCATCACATTCAGAAAATATGTTGCATATACTATGACTGAAAAAGGTGGAAGGAGCCAACTCAACAGGGAGATTCGGCCACCAAAAGCGACAATGACAGCTACAGGTAACAGGTCTGAGAAAACTACAGCATGACATAGTATAAAGACACATCATTCACATCATTCAACATTAAAGCAGAACGCTCAACCGACTCAGTATCCTCCAAAGGTCAAGAAGAGTTCTGACAGAATTAAAGACCATTTATCCTACATTTAGAGTAGCAATAACTTTCTTATCTGTTATTTTGTAAAGTTGGTGAGCATAGTTAATTTATCAAATGACTCAACATTCAGATATTTTGTAAGACCTATTGTATATATTCCCCCTCGCACAAACTTTCGAGGGGTTGTTGGTTTTTGTTGTTCTCTTATGAAGAAATGAGAACTCGGCTATAACTTTCAGAAGGATGATATAAATAAAGCTTGGAGTTTACAGGAACTGAGTCTTACTGGTGCATGCTGTGATTGGAACCATTAAATGCTACAAGATTCTAGTGCTATGGCTTGATATAATAATTGTTTCTCTATCTCTGTTAATGTTTTTGTTGTTTGTTTACCTCATAACTCTCATATGTTGTTCTAAATCTAGGAAAGAAAGAAAAAGAATAGCTCAGGATTTGTCCATGGAGACACCCTGATCTCAATCTATCTTCACTATAAATATTTTCTATAATTTTAGATGTTTAAATTGGAATTCTTAACTACTCCAATAAGCCCGTAATATCTCACAGTCACTATTCAGTAATTCATTTATGCTACTGAGTAGAAATTGTTGTTCAAATTTGTATCACACTGTCTGTAACTCCACCTACCATTGTTTCACTCACTAAATTGGAAAATTATATTAACAATAGCCATCTAGCCTTGCAGCAAAACTTTCTCCATCACAGGCACCAGAACTATCTCATATTTCTGACTCCATATGCCCAATGGTTTAGCATCTTCTTCACATTTCATGCCCTTCTTACAACAAAAGTTCACCAACCAAAGTCTCAAATAGGAAACTAAGACTTTTAACTAGCCTAAAATTCTCACAACGCATAGCTGAAACTTAAAGAGAGATCCCTCTCTGATTATAGATAGGCTAGGATGTATAATCCAAAGGTTGGTTAGTGGTTACCCCGGCCGTATTCCCTTGGGAGTCATAGGGAACAACCTCGGTGTTAACACTGTCCAAGAGCTCTCCAAGGTAGTCTTATCGGAACCTTCATTGACCAAATTCCTTTACAATGAGTTACAAGGTTCTATTTATAGTAAAGGGTGGGGTGACCCTTGACATTCCCCTTTGTGACAGTTCATATACCCTCATAACTCTTCATCTACTCTATGATTGTTACATCCAACTATCGAAATTTGAAAATACACTTGAAAAGACATTAGATTACAATGCACATGTGCTCATGTGAGACAAAATGGCTTGAGAAAGCCATGCAAGGCATCACTGGCACTCGGTCCTTTATGGTGAGACCAACTCTTTGACATGCTTGGGATGGTGAAGGTGGTGAGTTGATGCCAAGCTTGGTCATCCGTGATGGTGTGCATGCACTCAATGGTAATGTTATCACCAAAATAGGACCCTGATAGGCTACTGATCAGACTATCCCAGTGTAACTCTTTTAAACCAACTTTTGGCTGAGGCTTAGCCTCCTTAACCTGAGAGGGCTCTATCAAAGGATTAATGATATTGATAATGGATTAGATGGCTAACTCTATGGTTTGTGATTGTATATGTTTATAGGTTGAAAGATGAAGGTTGGCTACCATTGGGCTATGGAGTCAAAGTATGTTTCAGTACCACAGCAAGATCATCTTAACATGAATTCAGGGCATAGAGAGTTTTTATACATCAACAAAACAAAGATACAATGCAAGGAAACACAGTTTATAAATACATGAAGGAGGTTAGAGCATCATTGATGAGTTCTAAGTAACATGTATTCGTACCACTACAAGTAAGTGAAAGAGGAAAGACATGAGACAATAGGACATTAAAAACTCTCTTTGAATCCTGAGTAGTGAAGCCAAAACATTCTACCTAGCATGGAAGTCAAGGTATTATAGAGTTCAAGTGCAGAAATGCAAATATAAAACAGTGAAACACAGTTAGTTTATCTATGAAGGAATTCAAAGCATCATTGATGAATTCTGAGTATCATATGTAAACACCACTGCAATGTAAGTATTGGAAGATGCCATCAAAACAAGAACATACAAGAACTCTTCATGAATCTTGAGTTGTCTAAGTAGAAATTCTGCATTAGGTTAAAAACATACATAGTCTGCACATAGAGCAACAGCTGAGCCAAAAAGTCTCAAACCTCTTTCTAATTCAACCTCTTGCTCTATATAAAGCATTTACAATTAGGATTCCATCATCCCTCATCAAAAAAGTTTGAATTTTTCATCAGTGGCACCTATTCTAACCATAAAACAAACCATTAATTAGAACTAGCTGTTAACTAGGAGTGCAAGTGACCTAACACAACTAGGAGTGTAACTCCTTATCATGATTACAAAAACCTTATCTAAGAATTTAAATCATTCTTTGAAAACTTGCAACCTCACGAAGTCGAATTTGATGAAGCCTCCCATGTGGTCATCTGACTGCTGAAGACAAACCCTAGAAATTAGGGAACATGTTTCCCTATTTTTAGGTTTAGGATCCCTGAAAATGGCACGTGGGACAGAGCCTTTATCTCCTCATCCATGACACGATTTTAGAACCTGAAAGAGGTTTTCTGTATTCCATGATGAATAGAACAAAAAAATCTCTTGGTTTGTTAAAATATTTCTCCCACTGTCTAGAATCGATCCTTGAAAAACACGTGTCAAACAGGAAAAATCCGTTCTCTGAATTTTGGGTTTCAAAGAAAGCTTATTATCTCCAAACGGAAAACACTGATGAAGAAAGTGAGATAGTTTGTTGTAGCTGGAGATCTGATGAAGATAAACCTCCTTCATAATTCTAAAGTACCTTTTCATGTGACCAGAAACGGATCTTGAAAAGGACTGCTAAAACCAGAAGACCAAGCTTGACTTTCAGCAGTTCTGTAGCGCAATTTTAACCATAAATTCCTCCCACCTCATAATGAATTTGAAGAAGATGAAAGAGGTTTTTGTATTCAAGCATGTTTGGAAGAAAAGCCTCTTGCAGTTTTCAAAATTGAGTTCTCAGCTGCTCAGGAAACCTTCTGGAAGTTAACAAGTAAAAACAGTTTTTCTGCTGAAACACGCTGCTTCAGGGGTTTCCCAGCGCGCTACGAAAACTCCTAATTCAGTGATTTTGTAGCGCCAAACTGTTTTTACACTGTCTGCACTATGAAAACACCTCAAGTGAGTTTTTAACTATGAAAACCTTTACACAAGTTTGACACATGGAATTTTAGGTGATGTGGGACCAGTGATGGGCAAGAACGGAGTGTTGACCCTATTTGACCATACCAACAAGACTCTTTTATAGATCTTAGACACGAAAACAACCATGGAAAGAATAGACCAAGACTAACATGAATCCTTTGAAATCAAACTGATGTCAAAACACATGGTGAGGCTTTTAGGACATGGAATGAGGCTATGAAACTTTTTGGAAAAGAGAATGACACTTGTTGAGATGAGATGACTCAAAAACTATAAGACTATGACTAGAAACAAGGCAAACTTTCCAAAGGTTAGAAACAAAAATTTTAGGGTGATAACAGGTGACATCTTGTTGAAGTAAACTCTTGCCTTCATTGCATCTAGGTGCATTGGTATGGCTCCTCCATCCAACTCGTTTGCTAGCATGTGCATGGTCTTCTTGGGTGCAGCCACATCAGAAACACACTGATGCATAGTGTCTGTGTTGATGTTCCAGTGTGTGTTGGTGGTCATGCACATAAACTGTCAACTACATGTTCAGGTCCAGTTGGACTTGCTTCTTGTATTCCCCTTGGTGAGTGTTCCGAATGGGTGGAATCACATGCATGCGCACAATGACATGCATGCTAATGCATTCCCTTGCATGTGATCAACAACACTTCTCACCTTGTCTGCTCCGTGCCAACTGTTGGGTTGGATCTATAACTTGTACATGCTCAATTTCATCTGTGAGTGCATGTTGCACCCCTGCTATACTTGTTCCTCATGTTCTTCCTTGATTTTCTACTTCAGCACATGCAACTCCTTCTCTATTATGTTCTTTGTCTTCATGCAATATTCATGTCGCATCGTCACATCATAGCCTGAGTCTCCAAATTTTCTTTCATCACAAGTGGATCTGCTTGAGCTTGAAACTTTGTTCTGCCTATGTGTTGTCAACAACCTTCCTCTTACATTCGTTTCATCCGAAAGTTGCCTTCAACTATTGTTGATGATGCTACTTGTCTTGATGCTATTGCCATCATATCTTGATGTCCCTATCTACAAACAACTCAATGTCTTTGTGGGTAGGCACATTCATAGATGCTTCATTTACTGCACCCGCAGTTGTGTTCTGAACAATGTTTTCAACTTTGCTCTCCTGGAAAACATTGTACATGTGCTATTGAGAGGAAGATGAACACTTGTGGTACCTGGAGGCATGGAAAAACTCATGGCAAGCAATTTGTTAGTCGAAAACCAAAACGAACTTGAGAACTAACTTGCAACATACCTATGTGACTGATCATGAAGGTTGCGCAATTTATGCTGGGAGGTCGGGAGACTGGCTGCCAAGATTTCACAAGGTACAGTCCAGGAAGTGAGGAGGCTAACTGACTACTGGAACTGAGGAATGCATAGTCCATCTTGGCTGCTGAATGCTAGAATTGTGCAATGCGCAGTCTCGGCTAGCAATGGTTGCAGGCTTAGTGATTGCATCACGCAATTTCCTAGGCCAACAATCACTATCTCTTAGAATTGTGTAATACAGGACTGGAGGATAGTCACTGGGCATAAATGTGCATTTCCTGGGAGGAAGACAAAGCCTTCCCTCTCAGGATTGCGCAATGTTGTCTTGGTGAGGTAGAGTCCAGGCCAAGGATGCCTAGACCCACAGAAGGGAAACTAAAATGGAATGTGAATGTGAATGTATCACGATACTGAGTGTAAGCATAAGTGAATAATCACACTTGGAAATAGTGCATGAAATATTTAGAATATGGAGTAACATGCATGTGGGTGAGGTGAGTCGTTGAATTGACGATTGTTCATGAAAAACAATTTCATGTTTGCGACAACAGTGAGATGTTAACTAAAACTGAAATGGTGCTAGTACAAGTTAGTATGTATCAAAATGACAGAAATAACTCATTGAAATCAAGGAGACAACATTTATACGAAGTGCAACACAAAAAGCACTAGAAATTCAACGCAAGACATGAAAAGCGGGTTTACCCCAAAACAACTGAGCTCAATGTGCTGATGACTCCTAGATGCAATGTGGGATGTCAGAGATACAAGGTCGATGTGAGGAATGAGCTCTTCAGCATCTGGTTCATAGACGCACATGCCACAACTCTAAGAAGAGTGACACTTGGTGGGAGGTTTCTGAAATGATCCTTGTATGAAACCTCCAGCTCCTAAAAGTAGATCCCTGAGTCAAGGGATGTCTTTGCATGCTACCTTTGGAGAAGCAACCCATGAATGAAAATCAATTTTGCTCAGTCTTGGGGGGAACCAGTCAACTCAGCGGCACATGCAATAGTCTGCTCAACTGCTGAGAGAAAATATGCATTTCTGGAAGGGAGCTGGGCTAGCTGCCAGAAGATTTTCATAATTTCTGGATAAATCAGCTAACTGCTGCCAAGGAATGCACAAATTCTTGGCTGAGAAACCATGCTGGGAAGAATTGCTCATTTTTCAGGATGAAGCCTGATTGGTAGAATTGCGCATTTCTGGAACCCAGCAGGCTACAAGACAGAATTGTGCAATTGAGGGAAGGCTAGTTTCCCTCCAGAATTGTGCAATTTCTTAAGGGAGCTGCTCATCCTACAGCTGGACCAAGTTCAAAGGAACAAACTATGATGGGAATGCAACAATATTTGATGGACAGGTTGTCATTCTGCAAGAAAATCATTGAAGCTCGTGTACTTGATGAAGCAAGACATGCTTTTGTGAAAGGTTGGTATAGAGGCTCCAAAACAAAGCTAAGGAAAAATTTTGCTGGGTGGTTGTAGCCGCTACAACACTTGACGACACACTGGTAGAACTCCATCTCTCTGAATGGACCTTGTTCATGTAAAGAAAGTCTAACACCTCTGGAAGTATTGTTCAGTTCTCAGTTTTTCTTGGTTTGCACACTTGCTTGATTGTAAGATGTAGCATCTGCCAAGCTCTTGGTTGATTGACACACATTCCAAGCCAAGTCAACACAATTGTTTCAATTGCGGTTGAGGGGTATATTGGTGCACAAGAAGTATAGTCTTCAGAGTCTTAGTTTCATCTCTAGTGTTTCTCCACTACCAGCAAGCCTGGACAATACCTCAACGAAGTCACATAGGAACACAAGCATGGCTCCATTGCCAGCAAGCCTAGTTAATACTCCGGTGGAGTTACTTGTATCACCTCTCTACACATGAAGCCTTTCTCTCCTTTCACCTTATTCATTTTCATTTTTTTCAAACTTTTTTCACTTTTTTTTTTTCATTTTTCATCTTCGTAACTGTGCATAACACTTATTCATTTCAAAGGTAGAAGAGGGATCCTAACTTATTGAGAGAACAAGAGGTTGCTCCTATAGAGAAGTAATTTATTATACCTTTAACGTGCCTGCTAAGGTTTTCCCCCTCTCCTTACTCTACTTTACTGAACTCACAAGGGTTAACCCAAAAAAAATCGACTAGAGTAGGTGACACTAGTTAGCGTGCAAGCATTGTGTTTTCACCAAGGCTCACTTTGAATAGTACATATTTTCCATCTATGTATCATGGACTAAAAGTAACAATTTATTCATATAGAGGTAGGATGACAAATAACCAAGTAGTGATAGTTACACAGGGCCTCTTGTACTTTAACTAGCTTGTTTTAAGAGTCATGCATGGTTTCATGCGAAACTAACCTACAAATGAAAATAAGAAAACAAACAAGAAATCAAAGTAGAAGCATAAGTAAATGAAAAATCAAATTTATTAAGCAAACAAGCAAGCAGAAAGATAAATATGAAAAGCAAGAAAGCAAACAAGCATGCAAGCAGGCACTACTCCTACTCCTAAGCTAACAATGCATGGTTCATCTCACATGAAGTGATACTTCCAATGCAGCCACCAGTGCATTGGTTGACCCATGTTGGTGAAGTCATGATCCATGAGAAACATGGTTGTGTGGACCAGCAACTATGAAAGATACAACAATGAAGACATACACACTCTGAGCTTACAAGCGTCAACAGAAAAAAAATGAGTTAAAGTGCATGACATTCAGTCCATGGACATACAATGATGATGTGTGACACTATGTGTAGATGTTAAGCATACTGACATTGTTGATTGTGATATGAAATCATACATGAGGAAGGTAGACCACTTATGTTGCATAAGTGTGCTTGCTAAGTAAGATTCCTCCAATGCATGAGCAATGGGATCATGTAGTTTGGGTGGAGGAAGTGAAGTTTGAGTGTTATATTGATCTTCAATTCATACAGATGAGCGATGAGGAGCCTTGCATGTTTGAACAATTTCCTGATCAGTAGTGAAACCAACCTCAGGATAGCGATGGCCTGACATAACCATCGGCTTAGGCTGAAGTGCCTCAAGAATATTGGGGGTTTCATCTTCATTGATAGATGGATCATCGTAGGCTAACGTCTTAGAAGGATTAACAAAGTGTGAATCAACATCGTGATTAGATGATTGGGTGAAGAGATAATGACAACTAAGATCATAAAATGCATGATGTTTGTCAACATCCTCATGATTCGATGAATCACACAGAGGTGTAGATGAGAAGCAAGAATGTTCATCCTTTACGTTTCTAGAAAATATAGATGAAAAATCAAGTGGATGTTAAAAGAATGATCAACCCTCTCCATTGTCAAATGATGGATTGACATTTGGTGTGTCCTATGAATGATCAACAATGGGTGCTTATGTGGACATATATACACATGAAAAATCATGGATAGGAGGATCACCGAGGAGGTCAAGAAAAAATGGAGGAGTTACAGATAGACAGGGATGGTCCTCTGCTACCGGTGGATGTTCAAGCTCCCAGTCATTCTCTTCATGAATGTCAATGCATGTTGGTTGTGCAACACCAACTTTGTCGATAGATCGATCCTTGTTCAAAACAGGTGTAGAATCCAAAATAGAAGAACACATGACAGTGTCATCTGGAGCATTATCCTAGTTCGAAGATGGAGGTTGAGGCAAAAAATACATGTGACAAGGTATGGGACTCACAGCCAAGTCTACACAAAAATTGGAAGGAGCGAAGTCTGGAGGATGTGATGGTTGAACAAGTGCGTGTGCATCCTCTCCCACATCACTCTGCAGTGGTGTAGTTGTTTAATGAAGGGATGACAGACAGTCACTTGCGACAATGATCATGTCTATCTGTGATCGTGCAGGTCCATCATCAAAGTATGTTGACTGGGGTTTAAGCCTGAACTTCTTCTTTGGATTAATAGATTGGACAAGGAATTATTTGAATATATCTATGAGATACTAAAATTTCATCTCACTTTTCGGGGCTTCAAACATGAATAGGTAGAAGCACTCTGAAAACTCCATAGGTGATTCGTGCGGGGCCTTCCGTTGTTTTAAATTTTTTTTATCAAACATTTTAGGACCAAAATTATGGAAAACAAATTTTATTAGATCGTTAAACTGCTTGAATGAGTGCACAAAGTTATGAGATAGTGTGTCACACCATTGTGATGGGTGGTCTCGAAGCGTGTGTGCATGCAACAAACATACCTCTATTCCATTAAAATCTTCCATGCCCTGCATGAGAGTGTGGAAGTCATCTATGTGCTTAGGCCAGGCCACTTCACCGTCACCATCATATGTGAGTTGTGACAAGTGATCCCAGAACTCCCTCTTGACATGAAAGATATGTTTGTTGGAAATACATTTTAGAGGGAAAGCTATAAGAAACTCCATGATATATGTGTGAAGATTCAAAATAGATGATGAAGGCCTAGCCCTCCTTCTAGTGCCAAAATGTTGATGGTGCTAGACCCACCAACCTGTCATGGGATATCCATGGGAAGAAGTCCAAATTAGACCTCAGACCGTTTGGTGTAGGAGTCCCAACAGTGGGTCGTACGATAATGCCTTAACCATAATTGTGCAGAGAGGCAAGTAAGTTGTCTCTACTAGTACAAAGGGTGTGACAGCTGCAACAAGCCAAGGAAGGTGCATGAGAGGTTCTAACACATGGGGGTTGGGATGAGTGCGCCCCTTGGAAACCTCTGATAGAACATAGTTAAGAATGGAACACACGAGCAAAGATGCATCACAACATGGAAGGCAAGTTAGCTAGCAATCCAAAGTGATGGTTAAACCAACTACACGTTTCAAAAATATTCATACATACATACATAGAATAGTCCATACAGGCATGCATAAGCAAAAAAATACATATATCATTTAGACTAAACCAGATACAATACAATATATGCATGAAAGGTGTTGGCTCTATTATATTAATAAGTGTAAGTTCCAGTCATACATACATCCATGTCTAACCACTAGCTCCGACAATGGAACGTTACAGCCACAACTGCCTTCTCCTCCAAAGAGATATACTAGCTCTGCAGAGTGGAGAAGCCAAGGCTTGTTACAATACTATCCAAGATCTCTCCAAGATAGTCTTATCCGAAGCTTGGCTGACCAAAAGAATTTACAATGAGTTATGAGGTTCTATTTATGGAAAAGGGTGGGGTGACCCTTAACATTCCCATTTACGACAGTTCATATACCCTCATGACTCTTCATCTACTCTATGACTGTTACATCCAACTATTTGACACTTGAACTTCCACTTGACAAGACATTACATTACAATGGACATGTGCTCATGTGAGATAAAATGGCTGGAGGAATACATGCAAGACATCACTGACACTTGGTCCTTTGTGGTGAGACCAACTCGTTGACATGCTTGTGATAGTGAAGGTCGTGAGATGATGTCAAGCTTGGTTGTTTCTGATGGTGGGCATGTGCTCAATGGTGACATCTTGCTGAAGCGAACTCTTGCCTCCATTGCATCTGGGTGCATTGTTATGGCTCATCTGCCCAACTCGTCTACTAGCACGCACATGGTCTTCTTGGGTGTGGACAAACCAGCAACTCCTGATGCATAGTGTCAGTGTTGATCTTCGAGTGTGTGTTGGTGGTCATGCACATCATCTGTCAACTACATGTTTAGCTCCAGTTGGACTTGCTTCTTGTCTTCGCCTTAGTGAGTATGCTGAATGGGTCGGATAGCATGCATGCCCACAATGACATGCATGCTTTTGCATTACCTTGTAGGTGACCAATAACACTACTCACCTTGTCTGCTCCGTGCCAGCTGCTCAAATCGATATATAACTTGTATGGGAGCAGTTTCATCTATGAGTGCATGTTGCACCCCTACTGGACCTATTCCTACTGCAACTCATTCTCTTGTATGTGCAACTCATGTTCTTCCTTGAGTTTTTGCTTAAGCACATGCAACTCCTTCTCTATTCCATTTTCTATCTTCACGCGATATTCATGTCGTTCCGCCACCTCATAGCCCGAGTCTCCAAAGTTGCTTTCATCACAAGTGGATCTACTTGAGCTTGCAACTTTGTTCCACCTCTATGTTGTCAACAACCTTCCTCTTGGGTTCATTGTATCCAATATGCTACCTTAAACTGATGTTGATGTTGTTGCTTCCTATGATACTGCTGTCATCATATCTTATGTCCTTATCTATGAACAACTTGATGTGTTCGTGGGTAGGCAAGTTCATAGACACTTGATTGACTACACCCCGAGGTGTTCTATGGTGTATTAGAATCTCCTCTCCTAGAAATAATTGTACCTATGCTGTTGAGAGGAAGATGAACACCTGTGATACTTGGAGGCATGGAAACACTCAAGGAAAGAAATTTGTTAGTCGAAAGCGAAAATGAACTTGAGAGTTGACTTGCAACATACTTGTATGACTAATAATGAAGGTTGCACAATTTCTGTTGGGAGGTCAGGAGAATGACTACCAAGACTGCGCAAGCCATATTCTAGGCTGTGAGGAGGTTGACTGATTACTGGAACTAAGAAATGCATAGTCCATCCTATTTGTTGACTACTGGAATTGTGCAATGCGCAATCTTAGCTGGAAATGGTTGTAGGCTCAATGACTGCATTGTGCAATTTTTTGGGCCAGTAGTCACTATCCCTCAGAATTGCGCAATGCAAGATGGGAGGATAGTCACTCGGTAGAAATGCACATTTCCTAGGAGGAAGACAAAGCCTTCCCTCTGAGGATTGTGCAATGTTGTATTGGTGAGGCAAAGTCTGGGCCAAGGCGGCCCAGACTAGTCGACAAGCAACTAAAAGCAAATGTGAATGTGAATACATGGTGATATTGAGTGTAAGCATAAGTGAATAGTCATACATAAAAATACTGGATGAAAGATTCATAAAATGGAACAACATGCATGTGGATGAGGTGAGTCGCTGAATCAGTGATCATTCGTGAAAAATAGTTTCATGCATACGACAAAAGTGAGATGTTAACAAAAACTAAAACAATGCTAGTACAATCTAGTATGTATCAAAACGATAGCAAGAGCTCAATGAACTCAAGAAGACAACATTCATATGAAGTGAAACACAAAAAGTGCCAGAAATGCAGCACAAGACATGAAAAGTGGGCTTACCGCAAAAAAAAAACTAAGCTGAATGTGCCGACGACTCCTAGATGCAATGTGGGATGTCAAAGCTACAAGGTTGACATGAGGAATGAGCTCTACAATGTCTGGTTCATGATTTTTGATAAAATTAAATATGTGACACACATGCCAAAAATCTACGAATATAGACACTTGGAGGCAGGTTTCTGAAATGATCCTTGCATGCAACCTCCAGTTGCTAAAAGTAGATCCCTGAATCAAGGGATTCCTTTGCATGTTGCCTTGGGAGAAGAAACCCATGCATGCAAATCAATTTTTCTCATTCCTATAGGGAACTAGTCAACTCACCTACACATGCACTAGTCTGTTCAATTTCTAGGAGAAAATGTGCATTTCTAGAAGGGATCTGGGCTGGCTGTCGAGAAGATTTGGGCAATTTCTTAGCAGAGAAGCCGACTCTTGCCCAGGATTACGCAAATTCTGGATTGAGCAGCCATGTTGGGAATAATTGCGCAATTTCTTGATAAAGCCTAACTGGAAAAATTGCGCAATTATGGAGCCCAGAAGGCTACCAGATAGAATTGCAAAGTTTCTGGAGGGAAGGCTAGTTGCCCTCCATAATTACACAATTTCTTGAGGGAGTTCCTTAGCCTATAGCTGCACCAAGTCTAGAGGAACAACTTATGAGGGGAATGCAACACACTCTTATGGATAGGCTATCATCCTGCAAGAAAATCACTGAAGATTGTGTACTTGATGAAGAAATACATGTTGTTGTGAAAGGTTGGTAGGGAGGCTCCAAAACGAGGCTAAGGAAAATTTTTTTAGGGTGGTTGTAGCCGCTACAACACATCCATAATAAAATCACTGGACATTGTGACATAGATATATATTCTATTTATTGGTGATTATGATATCCTTATTTATTGCAAGGATTTACTACATATTTCTTTAAGGCCATGTTCTAGGATTTAATGTCACGGATCAGTAGTGTATGGCTTTGGTGACCATGTTTAGTTATTCATTATGTTGATCATGGGTATGCCTACCTCATGGATGATTTTTTTATGATTAGACTTGGTTTTTAAGGATTCTCTATTGTATTCCTTTGATCCTAACTCATTTCTTACATTTGGATAAGTAAATGTAATGAACTTTGTCCATCAAATTATCTTCTAATCTCATTCATTATGAGGCATCCATAAAAACCTTATTTTCCACTCCAACTTAGTAAGAAGAACCATACTTGAACTCCCTTTATTTGTTGGATTTTATTAACACCATTTCACCCTTATATATACCTATTTAGGTATACCATCACTCCCAAAAAACTCTCATGTCATATACCATCACTCCATGCTAGTGTACATCCTCTCACCCATACCTAAAAGTACAGAACATGTCCTCTTTCAAGCATTGGTTAAGCTCATAGTTTCTAGATATTGGCCTTAGAAGGAGGATCAATGTTATAGACATTTTTGGGCACTACAACCCCAATCATAAATTTCCATAAACCAAGGGCCCCTAAGTCCCTAAAATTGTTGCTTCACACCCTAAAAGAACAAGGACAACTGATTACATTATCTCCCAGAAGTTCTCCACAGAAAACTGCTCAGAACTGGTCAAAATTGGACCATACAAAATGCCCAGTGCAGAGGGTGCGATTGATCTGGATTTAAACAGGAACGCAATAGATTACAGAGATAACCATAAATACAAAGATGTGATAACCATAAATCAAGAGATGCAGCGGAAATAACACTTCATTTCATTAATGGAAAATACCGAAATATGCTTACAACCAGAATTGGAAATAAACCAGTTAGGACTATGGTAGCTTATCTCTGAGAAGAGATGTGCGGCTACATGTCTCTGAACTATTCCGAACTTGTGTTACAATGAGGCTCGAAGGCCTATTTATTATAGAGAAACAATGGAAAAACCCTTCACATTCCAAAACCGACCCTTAGAAGATGAAACGCCAAATTGTGGCCCCTGTTTTGGGTAAATTAGCACATCAATTTCCCGGGGTCGTAACTTTGGCATACGATCTCCGTTTGACGCGTATGATAGCTCGTTAGAAAGATCTATCTGAGAACTA
>APFE030950477.1:55640-79572 GCA_000404065.3 Pinus taeda | reverse complement strand
TCAATTTCCCGGGGTCGTAACTTTGGCATACGATCTCCGTTTGACGCATATGATAGCTCGTTAGAAAGATCTATTCGAGAACTACCATTGTTGGAACGAGCAATACTGGTCCATGTTCCGTGTTGCCCCTGGATTCCACAAAAAACGTCGTTTAGGGCCTCAAAAGGGCTCTGGAAGTTTAGGACCCGAAAAAAACTGCTAAAAATAGTAAATTGAGCTACATTTACGGAAACTGAAAAACTGAAAGAGACAGTTGTGGGGGTCCAAATGGGATAGGTGGGTGGCCACCAACATCCACCTGGATCAGCGATGCATCCTACCAGCTCAGTGGAAAGGGTGTGATGCATAATGGAAAGCCCTTTTGTAGGGTGCGATGAGCAAGAATGGACAAATAACAGAGACAATTTGTGAGGTGGAGGATGATGGAATATTCCAGAAACTTCTTCTCCGACACTTGCCTCTTTGAATTCACCCAGGGATGAGTAAGAGATCATCAATCTCCTAGTGGAATCAAGAACTATCAGAGAGAGGACACTAATCAAAATCCCAGAAGCTAACTAACCCCCCTACAATCATCTATATATGGATCCCTCATCATAGAGATCCGGAGGCTGGAATCTTGTATCTTGTAAGGAAGTGTTGTTGGTTTCTTGGTGTAATATCATAGTGTTGGCTGATCTAAGCTTTACATGAGGTGAAGAAGGGCTTTCATGCTGGAGGATGATGCTGGGTCAGAACAATTGGTTGTAATCCTCTTTTCTATTCTTGATATTAATAAATCTATTCAAGTTTTCCTCCACATTCTTGTATGTTTGATGATATATGCATTTGAGTGGTCAATACATATCTGGTCCTGTATTGCTTATGATTGTAGATCTCTGTTCTTCGATAGTATTATGCTGCTTTGATTCCACAGGTGCTCTTTGAAGCTGGGTAGACGAATGAAGAGCGGCAAAGATCTGTCAGAAGGGAGAGGAACCAAGCAAGGAACCAAGCACAAGACTAAGGTTGGTGTCCTTTGTTCCCCTCTCATCTACTTCTCATAAAGGAAAGCGAAAGTACTTTTAATTTGTTTGTTTCTAAGATAGCTACCAGTCTTAATGGGACTAGCAGCTCTGAGTGGACACTAGATTTCCTGGTAACAAAATGGTGACTCCACTGGGGAACAAATAGATTGTTTGCTTGTCTATATTTGTTTGTTTTATAAACTCACAAATGGAGCCTGAAGTCAAGCTAGCTAGCCTTCGAACTGCATTTGCTATGCAAGTGCAAAGTAGATCAATGCTGCTTCAATCTATCTCCAGGTTTTGTTTATAAAGTGAACAATCGATTTGCGAACCTTCTAATTGCCCTAGTGGTGGCTCTAGTAGCCTCATTAGATCAACCCCTATGATTTATATTTACTGACCATCACTTGCTCGACCTAAATCCCTGAACTGAGCTGCAAACTGTGACCAAAAACCAAGTAAAAGTCTTGCACTGGTACCATCGCACCCTCTCTTCAAGGAAGTTTGTATGCATCGCACCTCTCGTGTGCAGTAGGTGGGATGCATACTGGATTCCCTGTGTAACAGGTGTGATGGTCAGAAAAGGCTAATTTTGCCTTCAGACCTTGTTTTTTCTTCACTCTCTTCATCTCTATTCAGGAGTTTTGTTGTTTGTGATCAGTATACCATAGTGGAAACCCCCTTCCTTTCCATCATTCTGCCTCCAATGTGCAAAGAACTGTAAATGTTTTTATGTATTGTGTGCCATTTTCAGTTCTCTTTTACAAATAATTAGCGTAATCGAACTATCGTTTCTTGATTTGGAAGTGTCCCAAGTGTTGTTTTCAGTCATAGAAAAGAATCCTATTGTTCTTGATAGTCGATTATATTGCTACTCTTGTATTTGATTTCAATTAGTGGTTTTTCAAGTGTCGAAAATAGTTTTCAATTCAAAATTGCAAAGTGTCGTTGTTATCTTCCTTTCGTATTTTGAAGAAAAATTGTTAGTATTGTCGCTTTGAAAAGATAATTCAGATATGTACATAGCATTTTTCTTGTCATTCACACATTAAGAAGGCTGAAATCAAATACATGCATGTGCATTTGCATTTATATTTCTTGTTGGTTTGATTTAGGATAGTGCATTTAGTGTGTGCTCTGTGCTCTATGTTGAAAGACCCTCAGTTCTCTTTCCTTAGTAGCTAGGATTTTCATTGCAAAAAGAAGATTAAATGATTGTTTATCATCTTCGATTGCATTTTAGGAATTGTATATCTACAACACGCGGTGAACCTGAAAGGAAAAATTATTAAGGAAGAACAATTTAAAATAAATTTAATGAACCTAAAAATGCTTTGGAACCTAACGCACAACATTTAGAAGTCTGCGCTAGAGACGTATTCTGGCATCATAAAGCCTGGTAACTGTCACTTTCATTGTTGGTTGGGTGATTCCTCCTCTTTGAGACAACAAGTGCCAGTACGGACTTGTTCTCCCACGTACCGTCGAGTATATATTGGGAGACCACAATAGGCTATATCCTTTATCCTTAGGAAGCTGTGTCTATTGCCCTATCAATCACAATGCACTAAACACAACATTCGGGAAGATTGACTGCCGTACCGTAAAAAGTATTATGTAGTTTTGTGATTGGTTTGGTAATCCCTCTGTCTAGATTTGCAGAGTAGTCTCATTCCTTCCTTTTCAGACTCCTTAAAAGAAAAGGTCCATCTGAGCACTTGTCACTTCGGGCTCATTAAAAATCGAAGGCGACTAGAGTCATCTTTTGTATTTTCTTGACTCTTAAAAATTGAAAAAACAAGTTGTGTCAAAGCGTCTAAAATTTATTTTAATCAGAATAACATCACTGTTCCCTTGTTGATCTTAGGTTGAGAAAATGGAGTCCACCAACCAAGGGTTTCCCCTTGGAGGAAATCCTAGTCCCTTCTCCTCTTGGGGAGATGTTGGTGCACCTCATATGGCTACAGTGTCACTTCCATGATTGACAATTGGCTTGCCAATATGGCTCTTATCGACCTCTGTCATTCAAACCACCGTGATTCCTCAGCAATCAAATCAGCAACTAGATGATACTAGAGTTACCCCCCAACCTTCTACTTCATCCGTTTCTCCCTATCCTCCTTCCTCTTCGCTTGATGAAGTTGGTAAAGCTAAAGATCAAGTAACTGAGAAGAAGCAGAAGTGGAAGGAGAAAAAGGAAAGAAGAAGAAGGGGCCAAAAGCAAAAGGGGGCAACTATGCGTCGTCTAGCGAAAATCCTCACACTGCACCATCTAAACCTAAATCTCCATGTGTCATTTGCAAAGGAGACCACTATCATTGTGATCGTCCTTGCATCCCTCGGATCTTAAGGGACTGGTCTCCTCGTTTGCACAATCCGATGTCGTCAACCTCTGATGATCATGTTGAAAATACACTGTCAACCAGTGAAAATGAAGTATCTGGACAAAAAAGGAAATGCAAGTTTCCTTGTAAACTGTGTGAAGGCGATCACGTCGTCCACCATTTTCCCTTCCTAGATGAAGCTAAAAGAGTTTTGGATAACCGTCCGGCTTCACCGCTACGGCTTCCTCCTGGATATAAGAAACTCTTACCGAGTCCATCACTGGTTGAAAATCCGACTAGCACGCCATTGTGGTCGGTCGAAGCATCTATCGTTGAAGATAAACCCTCTGAATCCACACCAAACGAAAGCCAAAAGGTCGAGGCGGCAGTTGACCCGGTCTTGCCTTCAAAAGGTCCATCTTCAGATGATACAGTCACCGCAGAGAATAAGAACGACATTGTTCAAATTCTCTTCGTAAACATAGACTCTGATGAACATGGGGGCAGTCTACCCGTTCCTTTACCGCAGGAAGGAAGTTCGTCAGAGTCGTATCCAGCCATCTAATCGGTCCCACCTCCAAGCAACCTAGTCGTTTCCTTCGATTGGAATCTACTAGGCAGACCCCGTTTACTAGCTAGTGTACCATTCCGAATCATTGTACAAGCTTATAGAATGGTCATGGCTATTACCATAATAGATGAAGGGACTTCTATGAGTATCCTTTCCTCAATGTCAACAATTCAAAACTATACCATACAGAATGCCCAGTGCCGATGGTACGATGCATACTGGAAAGCCCTTCTATAGGGTGCGATGGGTGAGAATGGACAAATGATAGAGACAGTTTGCGAGGTGGAGGATCATGGAATCTTCAAGAAACTTCTCCTCTGACACTTGCCTCTTTGAATTTTCCCAGGGATGAGTAAGAGATCATCAATCTCTAAGTAGAATCAAGAACTATCAGAGAGAGGACACTAATCAAAATCCCAGAAGCTGACTCACCCCCCTATAATCATCTATATATGGATCCCTCATCACAGAGATCCAGAGGCTGGAATCTTGTATCTTGTAAGGAAGTGCTGTTGGTTTCCTGGTGCAAGATCATAGTGTTGGGTGATCAAAGCTTTACATGAGGTGAATAAGGGCTTTCATGCTGGAGGATGATGTTGGGTCAAAACAATTGGTTGTAATCCTCTTTGCTATTCTTGATATTAATAAAGCTATTCAAGTTTTCCTCCACATTCTTGTATGTTTGATGATATATGCATTTTTGTGGTCAATACATATCTAGTCCTGTATTGCTTATGATTGTAGATCTTTGTTCTTCGATAGTATTAGGCTGCTTTGATTTCACAGGTGCTCTTTGAAGTTGGGTAGACAAAGGAAGAGTGGCAAAGATCTATCAGAAGGGAGAGGAACCACGCAAGGAACCAAGAGCAAGACTGAGGTTCGTGTCCTCTGTTCCCCTCTTATCTACTTCTAATAAAGAAAAGCGAAAGTATTTTTAATTTGTTTGTTTCTAAGATAGCTACCAGTCTTGGTGGGACTAGCAGCTCCGAGTGGACACTAGATATCCCGGTAACAATAAACTTGACCTTGGATTTCATGAGTTGGAATAGAGTTAATAATTTTGAAAGCTCCCTAAATTCTCTTGGCCCTAAGTGTCCATATACATTCCCTAGATCTAGGAATGGTTTATATAATGTGACCCTGCCAATGGTGGAAAATGAGAATCTAATTAGAAGACGCTATTATGATAAACAATTACCACCATAAATTCTTATCAAGTTTCATGAATGACCATAGTTTGTGAATAATCTAAGAAAGGATATTGTTCAAGGGATGAAAGGAGAGAAATCTAGACCAAGATGTATAATTTTGTTATTCTATTAATACTTTATATACAATTTAAATTTAGTTTCCTTCTCTATACGATGGATGTTCATGAGATCATAATGTGTTTATTGTGATTAGATTATTCTTCATCCTAAATTTATTTTCTTGAAGGAAAAGACATTGTCCTTGTTAATTTTTAAATGTGTTTAGGTGTTTGGATTAGGGAGCTGGAGTGGGATCTCTAAGGAGTGATATTTTTAGCTGCTAGAGTGGACCTATAACCTGCATCAACATGTGAGGGTAATAAGGTTTTCTGTCATCTTTTCCATATCCATTTAATGAAAGGGGTATCTTGTGTAAGGTGTCAGGACCCTTGATTTTTTGTTTTATCCACTATTTAGAAAATATTAAGGTGGAATATATGGGACAATAGTGTTGTTATGTTGTGTAAATTTTAGGAAAATAGAATTTCCAACTTTTATAACCCTATATGCCACTCCACTTTACTAAGAGGAACCATAGCTCAACTCCCCTTAGTTACTAGTTTGAATGCACCCCTATTCACTCTTATATATGCCTAGTTAGCTATCTCATCTCTCCCATAAAATTGTCATCTTGTATACCATTGCTCAATGTTAGTGTACATCTTATCACCTATTGCTAAACATTCATATCATGCATTCTTTTAGGGAGTGATGGAGTTGAGAGTTTCCAACAATTTTCCTTATCAAGTGGATCAACTTGACCTAGCTATCATGAGTTGGCTTATCTTTAATAGAAAAGGAATTTTCCTAACTTCTCTTAGCCCTAAGTGCCTAGATACATCCCCCCAAACCTAGGAATGACTTATATTAAATGAGAGCCTCTTAGGGTGGAAAAGGATAAAGTAATTAGAATAACCTATTATGCTAAAGAACTACCACGATAAATTGTTTTCATGCTTCATGAATGAGCCAAATCTATAAGGAATCCAAAGGAGGATAAAGGTCAAGGGATCAGAGGAAATAAATCTAAACCAAGAGGTATAATTCTACGATTTGAGTGATACTTTATATAGAATATACATTTGGTTTCCCTCTGTATATGTTGTATGTTCATTAGATCATATTGCATTTATTTTCATTAAGTTCTTTTGCATCGTAAATTACCTTTTGGAGGAAAATACACTATCCTTCTTTATTTATGTATATGTATAAGTGTTTGGATGAGGGAGATGGAGCAAGGTATTTGGGTAGGAGCAGGTTTTTCATATACTGGAGTGGATTTGTAAGCTACATCAACATGTGATTGTAATAAGGTATGTCATAATATATTTTGTTTCCATTAAATGAAAGGAGTAGCTTTCATTAGGTCTAGGAAGCCTTGATTTTTTGTTATATCCATTTTCTAGTAGATCTTCTAGAAAGACTATTGGGACAATATTCAATTTGATTTGCAGAGATTTTAGGAAAATAAGTGGTGATGAAATCTCAATGTTGGAAGCTCCATAAATTCTAATCCATGGACAATTTCCTTAACAATACCAATTTATCCACCCACTTAGACATCCTAACATGCTAGACAATAGCTTATCCTAACACATATATTATAGAAAAGGATTTCTCTGATAAAAAAATTCTCTCTAAGAAATGTTGAAATGCAACAAGAAAATCCTAATTTGATTTTTTCCTTGAATTAAATTAGGAATAATATAAACCCCAAGGGATAGCTCAAATGGTCGAGTTCCCGTTGCTAAGTACCTTGCTAATGGGAGGTCACGGGGTCAAATCTCCTCGACGCCCTTGGGGCCAGGCTTAGCATAGAAAAAGCCGACAAGCAGTTTCCTTCGGGGAACTGCCGTGATCCATTCCTGTGGATGTAGCAGCCAGTGGCAGGCTGTGAACCACAAAAAAAAAAAAAAAAAAAAAAAAAAAAAAAAAAAAAAAAATTAGAATAATATTGTAATTCTACATCACAAGGCAACTTATATGAGTTTACTAAGTTAAATTGACTTAGTTGGCTAAGTTAATTCACATTGAGGGTCTAACTTGAGTCATGTAGAGTGTCTCGTACATTTATATGAGCCCTGGTTTAGTTTTTGTAATTCATTATTTGAGTTTAACTGAGTTAAAGTTAGTTAAACTAGTTCCAACTGATGGAGGAACTAGTGGAGGTCAAAAAGTGGTGTGTTGCTTCATGTCTTCAACTAGTTAACTGATGATTCACCCATAAATAACTCATGCATGTGAGATCTGAGAGTTACCCAATTGATATTAGAGTTTAGGGACATTGTACAATCAATTGTATAATCATTTGAATTGTAGAGGTGGTGCATGCAGTCAAAGGAATGCCTATGATGGACTGCACAATTCCAATTGAGGAATCTCCCTAATTAATAGGAGATAATTCCCAAGAAAAAAAAACAAGGAAACAGGGACTTGGGCAAGAAAAAAATTGGCTAAGTATTGGCATGGGCTTGTCTAGGAAGCATTGAGACAAATAGAGATAGTGGAGAGGTTACTCAGGCTTGAGAAAAGTATTTTAATCTTCTCATATTTGATGACTAATGCAATATACATATATAAGGGGTCTTTAGCTCTGGCTTTCCCCAGGAAATCATTATGTAGTGTTTTATATGAACTATTTCTCTTGTATGCTTCATGATTTCGTAATCGTTTAATTATTTCCATTGATGAGTAGAGTAGATTCAAGTCTATTGTTTTAGTAAATTAAAATTAACAGTTTGAATCTAAAAGGAATTTCTACATGATATAAGAGCACAAATCACTCTAGAAGAGGAGAATACGAGTTTGTCTTTTGCAGGTGAAATCGAATTTCGTTCTATATATTAACACTCGAATATTCCCTTGAGGGTAGTTTGAACTATATTGCTTGGAAGGATGGAATGGAGGCAGTGTTGGAAGAAAATGGGCTGAAAGAATTCATAGACAAAGATTTCCTAAGCCTCCAACAATTGGTTCTCAAGATCTGGTAGAGTGAAGGAAATCTGTTGCAAAGGTAAGAAGGATCATACTAGAAGGAATTCAAGATAATATTATATCTAACATCAATAGTAGGGAGACTCCATATGCAATGTGAACAACTTTGACAGACATGTTTTAGAACATTAGTGACTAGAAGAAGTTGGCACTGAAGAGCAAGCTCAAGAAAATCAAGATGGATAAAGGAAAAACAATACAAAAGAACTTGACCAAGTTCACCCAATGTTGGGATGAACTTGGAATTTTTTGTGTTATACATCCTAAAGATTATTTGCTTAGCCCAACACTTCTAGGCCCTCCCAAGAGTTGGCATGGCTAACAAGACTTGGTAAATGGAAGGGAGAAGCTACCAAAGGGGGAATGTTTGTGGTTTGACTTGGTGCAAGAAGAGATTTGACGGAACACCAAACATGGAACCTCATCCAAGCATGATGATGACGAGAATTCTTCCTTGGATGGAAATTCAATGAAAGGGAAAGGGAATTCATCCCATTCCAAATCATATTCTAGTCAGAGTGGAAATAAGAAGGACTTGTCGAAGATTAATTTTTTTCACTATCATGAGATGGAACAATATGCCATGAAGTGTCTACACAATAAGGCATCCAATAAGCCCTATGGAGTAGCAATAGGTGAAGCTATTGCTTCACAATTTGAGTTGGATTTCACCCTCATTACTTTCATGGTTGCATCAATGATGGGTAGTGTATGGTATCTAGTGGAGCCTCATTTCATATGACTATCAACAAATACTTATTCAGGGACTTAGAGGAGAAGGACCTCTAGATGCACATTGAAATGGGAGATGATGGAAGGTATAGCATGATCGGCATCATTACTCTTAATTTTTAGAGGGAATATGGTTCTCCTCTCACATTAAAATATGTCATCTATGTTGCAAGTGTCGAGGAATTTGGTTTCAGTTGCTATCTTAGAGGACCGTGGCTACAAAGTGACATTTAGAAAAGGAAGGGATTTACTTTGTCACATAGCCTCAAGACAAGTGAATTGGATTGGGGTTGAGGTGAAGAACCTCTACAATTAGATGTAGAAGATTATGTTGACTTGAGCAAAATAGTAGAGAAGGTGCAAAGACAAGACATTCATAAATTGTGCAATAGAATATTATGCCACTTCCAGCACGAAGTTTTGAAGATCAGGCAACATATTTCTACATGACTTCCCAAGGGTACACTAGAGTAGGGAGATAGATGAAAAGGGTGTACATTAGGGAAGTACGCCAAAGCCACCTTTCATGGTAAGGGAAGTTGAGTGCAAGCGATCCTTGAAATAGTTCACTCAAATGTGTCTGGACTATTCTCTATAGCCTCCACGACCAAGCACCTGTATTATGTAATATTTGTAGATGATTTATCATGAAAGTGTTGGATTTTCTTCATGCGGAAGAAAGATCATACATTCTCTAAATTTTGTGAATTCAAAGCACATTTTGAGAAAAATAATGACAAGAAAGTGAATGCACTGAGAAGCGATAATGATGGAGAATATGTGTCAAATGAATTCAATAACTTTTGTGCATCAAAAGGCATTCGACACGAGTTAATAGTACCCCATAACCCAATAAGGAATGGGGTCAGTGAAAGGTAGAATAAAAGTATTGTGGGAGCTATTCATACAATGTTACCTAATAAGGGCCTATTGTTGCACTTGTGGGATGAAGAATGAAAAACAACTATATATGTGCAAAAAAAGAGTCCTCATATAATTCTCAGGATGAGTACACTAGAAGAAGATTTTTCAAGTAAGAAGGTAGATGTGGCACACTTCAGGATATTTGGTTCATCATATTACTATCATATTACCAAGGATGCAAGGAAAAATCTAAAGACAATAGCTGAGCTGGGAATATGTGTGGGGTACATTGATACACCTCACGACTATCAGGCGTACCATTCATTTCACAAGATGACAGTGGTTCATAAAGATATGAAGTTTGATGAGGAGAAGGCCATGAGATGTTCCCTTGAGAGGGAGCTTCAATTACATGCATATGAGGAGCTTTTAGCTGCAAATGAAGAACCTCAAGATGATGTGGAGGAGTAACATGCAGAGGAGCAGAGAATGGAAGCACCACTTAATGTAGAGACTTGTAGAGATTGAAGGAAGCACACCAGAGAGGTTGACACATTGATGCATGATGCTAGAGAGAATATGGGAGCACCCACATCATAGTACAGGAAGAGGAGGTCACCAGATCGGTACACTAGCTACATGGCTTTGATGAGTGAGAGTGTAGAGATTGAGTCATCATCATTCGAGGAAGAAGTGAAACAACTAGTATGGGTTGATGCCGTGGTAGAGAAGTATGACTCCATTGTCAAAAATAGTGTTTGGGAAGTGGTCCAAAGTTCAGTAGAAAATTTAATGTTGAGATCCATATGGATTTACAAAGTGAAGTAAGCAGTAGATGGGAATGTGGAGAAACATAAGGCCATATTTGTGGCCATACGGCTCTCCCGGGTGGATGGAATTGATTAAGATGAGACCTTTATTCCAATAACAAGGTAATCTTCAATGAAATCTATTCTAGGAATTTCAGAGTAGATGGGATGGAAGATACATCAGATCGATGTGAAGACAACATTCCTCAATGGATTGATTAAGGAAGAGGTGTACATTAAGCAACCGAAAGGAATTGATACCTTCAAAAGAGAGTCGCATGAGTGTAGACTCAAGCAAGCGTTGTATGGAGTGAAACAAGCATCTCATGCTTGGTACACCAAGACTGACAACTATTTCACCCAGTTAGGCTTCACCAAAAGTGAAGCAGATGGAAACCTTTACCATATTGTGGTTAAGATAATTTTTTTATTATAATATTGTATGCTGATAATTTAATTCAAAGAGATAATGAGAAGTGGGTCAAATCTTAGAAAGAGGATCTTGAAAGATAATTCTAGATGAAGGACCTCGTGATCATGCATTATTTCCTTGGTATGGAAGTATGGGAAGGAGATGAGGAACTGTTTGTCTCATGGAGAAACTATGCGAATGAGATACTGAAGAAGTTCCACATGGAGAGAAAAAACCCCATGGAGACTCCTCTAGCATGGAATTGGAGGAAGGAAGATGATACTATAGGTGAAGGAGTGTAGGCTACTATTTATAGGAAAATTGTGGGTTCAATTATGTAATTGGTGAACACACGATCGAACATATGTTTTGCAGTTAACAAACTTAGTCAAGAAATGGTCAATCCAACCAAAATCTATTGGAAGGAAACTAAACATGTGTCGAGATACCTTAGAGGCACTGCATAGTTTGGTCTTTGCTACAAACAGAGGGAGGGAGTCAAAATACAAGGCTTCACAGATGAAGATTGTGCAGGGAGTCCATCCGAGAGGAAGATCACATTAGGGGGAATCTTCAACATTGGGTTAGAAATGGTTTCTTTATACATTCTGAAGCAAAGATCAGTTGCACTCAGTTGAGAAGAAGCAGAGTACATGGCTTCTAGTTAAGCAACTTGTGAGGCTATCTCGATGAGGAAGATCCTTGTTGGGTTATTTAGTGAAGAGATGGATCCTACATTGATTAACTGTGACAACCAAAGTTGTATCAAACTCTCTCATAGTCCCTTTTTCATGATAGGTCCAAGCATATAGATATTTGGTATCACCATCTAAGAGATTGTGTGTAGAGGAGAATCAAGTTGTTGGAGTACATTCCTACAAAGGAACAAGATGCATACACCTTGACTAGGGCATAGTCAAAAGTAAAATTCGAGTTCCATAGAGGCAAGATTGGGGTATGTGATAATCCGTTCTTGTTGAGAGGGAGTGTTGAAAATGCAACAAGAAAATCCTAATTTAATTTTGTCCTTGAATTAAATTAGGATAAAATTGTAATTCAACATCACAATACAACTTGTACGAGTTAACTAAGTTAAATTGACTTAGTTGGCTCAGTTAATTTGAGTTGAGGGTCTAACCCGAGTGATGTAGAGTGTCTCCTACTTTATAGGAGCCCTGGTTGAGTTTATTTTGAGTTGCAATTAAGTCAGTTAAACTAGTTCCAAGAGATGGAGGAACTAGTAGGGAGTCAGATAGTGTAGTGTTTCATCATGGGTTCAATCAGTTAACTTATGATTCACTCATAAATAACTCATGCATGTCAGATTTGAGAGTTACCGAAGTTAAGGGACATTGTACTATCACTTGTATAATCATCCAAATTGTACAGGTGGTGCATGTAGTCAAAGGAAGGACTATGATGGATTGCACAATTCCAATTGAGGAATTTCCCTAATTAATAGGGGTTAATTCCCAACAAAAGAACTCAATCAAATAGGGACTTGGGCATGTGGACAATTAGTTAAGTATTGGCTCACGCTTGTATAGGAAGTAGTAATATAGATAGAGATAGTGCAGAAGTTGCTCACGCTTAAGTAAAGCATTGTATTCTTCTCATATTTTCTAACTAATGAAATATACAAATAGCAACGGTTTTCTAGCTAGGAATGAAATATACAAATAACAAGGGATTTCTAGCTAGGAAATCATTGTGTAATGTGTTGATTGAATTCTTTCTCTTCTATGTTTCATGATTTTGTGATCGTTTAATTGTTTCAACTCATGAGTAGAGTCAATTCAAGTCTATTGTTTTAGTAAATTACAATTAGTAGTTTGAATCTACAAGGAATTTCTACAAGAGAAACGATTAATTATGAATTAGGAATGCCACATACCATCCAAAATAAGGGTTAATATATGAATTCTCCCAATGTGCTATGTGTCACCCTAAACAAAAATTTCATGTAACTCATTTTCTCCATTAATTCAAATATGAGATAGCAAAATATCATAATTTTTCTCTAGCCTCTCTACATACCTCATGCAATCATAGCACCCTACAAATCTTGTGCTTGTATGTCTATGGTTAATGATGTATTTTTATTGGTAAAATTCACAAACTATTACATTTCTAGGATCTCCAATCTTTCATCATGTACAAAAACATGGATTATTCACTCGAGCATCAAAACTAGGGTATTACATAAACCCACATCAAAAAATAAGAAAACCCATAAGTCAAAGTCCTAATAGCTTGGCAATCATTTATAAGAAACTAAATATCCATCATGCAATAGAAGCCATTAAGCCACATGCACAACAAAGCAAAGAAGCATGGTTGAATTACCAACATTAGAGATCAATTAGCTAACTGCACATTAGGCGACAATAATTACAACAAAAAAAATACCCATAACAAACAAGAAATTACTAGAAATTAATTTCCTAGATATGTTGAAAATAATAATATGGGTTCATGGGATGGTACGATGGAAATCCTACCACATAAGTGCTTGGAAGTATTTTTATGATGCTTGGATCTATACTTTGTAGTTGCATGATAAAGCCCATGACAATTTAACTACCATAAATTCAACAAAAGTGAATTAGGGTAGATTAAACACATACAATGAGAAGAAAAATAATTCAACAAGTAAAACCCAAACCATTATTTCCTACCTACAAAAATGGATGAGTTGTAGAGGAAAAATTGTATTTTCGAAAGATTGTTCCTATATCTCTCTACTAGTGTATAAGTCAAGCTAAAGGCAAATGAAGTGGCATACTAAACCCACCTAAAGGCAATTCATTGATGAAAGAAACTATTTTCATTAACAAGAAGGAACATAAGAGTAGAAATTAAACATAGATATTAGTACACTATCAAACCCTAGTGCTCATATCCTATCATCATCAACAACAAGATGATGAACCAATAGTGGGTCAATGTCTCTTTAGTTAGGAGTGAAAAGACCACTCTACCTTTGGGCTGCTACAATGGTGAGGAAGAAGGGTTAGAAAAAGCTTCAAATGGTGGGAGAAGAGAAGCAATAAATGTCAAAGCAACACTAGAACCACAAGGAAACATAAGCATTTCCATGTGCATGTTCTTGTACACCATGTTGGCTTGTTGACATGCCCAATTGGACTGTGGAAAAGATGGTCTACCAATACCAGTGTCCCACTCTTAACTCTTTCTTGTCAAAATGACAACTAATAACCATTATATTAATTACTTGAACCTTTTTCTTCATCACCATAACTAATAGTCATTGTATAGTGTAAGTGATCCTATATTTCCCTTCCTAGAATCACACATGACTAATTAATAAATTAAAATATACAAGATTCCAACCTGCAAAAGTATAGTTCATTTTTATAGATATAATTATTCAGAAATATAATATAAAATTATTTACAAATAAAAAAAATAAGAGTAATATCAATTTTTATGCCTGATATAATTAGTTTCTTTGCTATATTTATTAATATAAACTAATATAAGGAAAAAAAAATTACTGTGAAATTTGTGAAAGTTAAACTCCTCCAAATTATCTCCAAAGTGAAATCTAACTTCCTCAACTTATATGTGAATTATGAGAAATGTTGAAGCTAAGATTTAGAAGACTGGAGAAGTGAGCACATCCCAAAGAAGTAGACATATTGGTTAACGTGAGCTAAGATTTATAACACTTTGAGATATGCCTTTTTGTTGATTAAGCAGATTCTAAAAATGTAGACACATTGGTTAAGGTGAGCTGAAGTGTTCACATTGGTTAAGGTGAGCTGAAGTGTTCAAGCAATAACGGTATGTTGCAAAAGAAGAGAAATTTGATGAGGAAGCATATTGTTCTAAGATGAAATCTCCCAACTTTTTTTTTGTCATTTTCTACCTAGAGTATGCGGTCCAATAACTCCACTATCTTGTCAGAGTGGAACTAGCTAAGGTATCTCTTATAAAACCATGACTATTATACTATTGGGAGGGTTTTTAGGTTATCGAAAATATTTTTTCAACCATTATAATGCACTATCTTGTGGAACTAGCTAAGGTATCTCTTATAAAACCATGACTATTATACTATTGGGAGGGTTTTTAGGTTATCGAAAATATTTTTTCAACCATTATAATGCAGGATAGTGCCGGTAAAACCATGATATTTATATATACTAGGGAAAGATTTAAGGTTATTGAAGTATTTTGTCAATAAGAATGTCAGTTAAATGCACATTGTACTCTTGAACAAGCACTGATTTGAAAACCTTTTTTCCTTAAAAAAAAAATATTGAGTTTAATATCCATTCAAGATTAACATGCCAAAAGCGAATAAGAGTTCCTGACGAGATGTAATAAGAAATATTTTTAAAAGGTTGATTCCGTAAATATTCTAATCAAAATGACACAGATTGTGGATGAACGTGTCAATTATAGCATAAACTGCCAAAACAATTTGTTACAATGCCATCTCGTGATAGCAGAGTCAATACAACTTGGGTTCGATTACATCCTCCACCAAGAGGGGTATGAGGTTTGGAATAGACCTGATGATGATCATGAGATGAGAGGACCTCCCTTAAGGTATTCAGTCAAGGCCAGCGCAACGAGGCCAACCATCGCGAAACGACCATTCCACATCTCTGCCCAAGAAGACATTATTTCCTGTGATTTGCTCTCTTTGGACACTCCCTTGAACATGGGTATCACAGAAGCAAGCGTGAGGAGAACGGCGCTTCCAATAAACAGTGGAACTCCTCCACTGGCCAGTTGGGCGACGAGGTCTTTCCCGCTCGCTATCTCCACCCCGACAGCTGAGACGAATCCGAGCATGGCGAGTCTCCCATTTATGGTCTCCGGCGCTGGCCCTCCGAAAGCAAACACGTCCTTAAAGTTTGTGCTCACCTGCATTATTATTTATGTCGAGTCAATTTATTTGAGTGCACGATCAGGGCAGTGCATGTTAATGCAAAATTGACGCTTAATCGCTTACCTTCTCAGGAGGCGTAGAAGGTGATTGTCTTGACTCCTTCGGCTGTGGATGCACACGCCAATTAGGTTATAAATACAATAATATAAACCCTTCTATTAGAACATATAATTTAATTCGTGGATACTGAGACAGCAGCAGAATTACTAACCCCTGCCATGCATTTTACTCGAAGCTGCCTGCCGGCTGTTGACCTCTCCACTGGCCTCCGTTGCAGGAGCGATGCTCCATTCATCGCCATCAGCGATGCATTTACAGCGGCCATGGTCGCAATATAATAATGAACACTACGTATGAGAACGAGCCCAATTTATATGGACTTCGAGAACAAGAAGATAATGAACAGATGAAATAACTAATTAATGGAGAAGAATAGCCACTATTGATCTGTTCTGGGACTCCAGGGTTGGTTGTTGTGATATATATAAGGGTGTGGAGGCCATATGGAAAAATCTAAGAGCATTCATTTAACGGTAAACGATTGAGCCAAGTCGAGGTTTCTCTTCCGCGCACTATGTTTCGACGTGGTTGCATAAAAAATTGAGACGTAGATCCTCGAACAACCGCACCGCACTTGTATAAAGCGTTTCCAACTCCGCACATCTATTCACTAGTGACTCGTGACTGAAGCATTATAGATTCTTAATCACACCTTTAGATTTTTAATAATCAAATAGTAAGAGGGCATCACCATCACTATTGGAGACGATAGAGATTATTCGACCAGGAGTAAGTTTCAACTTCGTGATAGAATTTAGGAATTGGTGTAAATCACGTTTTGTAGAATTCCTATCCTCGTGTATGCCTTTTTTTTAAGGGTTATGGTAACACGTGGGAGGGGTTATCTTCTAGCCTAAAAGATTAAAAAAGGTTTTGAGTGTCCATAGGGAGTGGGGATTTGAATTAGTTAATAAAGATTTAAAAGAGATGAGGATTTTCCATATTTATATAATTAGATTGGGAAAGGAATGTTGGTAATTTTAAGATTTATTCACTTAAAGATTTTTAATTCTGGTTTAAAATTTTGAAAACATTGATTTTTATCCCTGGAAAATATTGATTTCTTTATATTGTGTTATAATAAAATTTATTTTGTGACTAATTAGGTTAATAAGGAAATTAGGTTGATTTGTATAGTTGTATTTCATAAATAAATGGGGTTGATTATCCAATTTTTACTATGGCACAAATGGTATGTGCTAAATAAATATGGTTTATTATCTAATTTTCTCTTCATTTCAATATTGTTTTTAAATTTCACAAAGTCTATGTAATAATAAGTTAATACATTAGTATTATCCAATCTTATTTCTTTCTCATTTCTGTGGTGTGTATAATCAAGAAGGGTATGATGGAGGAATTGGCCCAATGAGTGATGTATGTGGGTTTATTTGGCTTGGACTTAAGATGAAAATTGCATTATTTACCTTTTTCATATTCAAGCTCCTTGTCCAATAGCAAAGGACACACTTTGCAATTATTTTCCTAAAGTTGGGACAATGTCTATGTTATCCATATTTGTTCCAAACTTTAGCCTCTAATGCTAGTTATAGCTAAAGCATGGTGGTTTGGTGTTTACTATGATTATCATTGTAGTTACAATGGCACATTGCCACTACAAGAGTGATTGCTTAATTTTTTATCATCTTAGCAAGGTGGAAAGAAGAGTGAAGTGGCATCAAAAGGAAATAGTAAAGGCACAATGTAGTGTGACGAATCCTAGTATTCATTTGGATAAGTGGAAGGAATAGGTCAAGAAACATGTTAAAGTTAAGCATTGCACTAGGTATCCTTATGCATATAGTGAAGCACATGGTGAAAATTTAAAAATGAGAGAAATAGGTTCAAGCATCCATGGGGTTTTACTGTGAGAAACACTTGGATTTCACAATATCGTTAAGGTGTTTGTAGTAGTTGGAAGAAATATGACCCATCTCAACCTACCTCTAGAAGTCATATCATCTACACCTCCTATTGACTCAAGTCCACTTGTCACACATCTCAGTGCTTTTAGAGAGAAAAAATTTACAAGAATTAGTTTTTGGGGTCATTTTAATAATAGGTACCAAATTGGAAAACGAGAGCTTGAAACACTCTAGAACCACTCTCAAGCATCAAATAGAATATTTAGGGGCCAAAGGTCATAGGAGACTAAGCTACCCTAAAATACCTTTCTAGTGGTGCAAGAATCACATCAAATTGGTGTTCATATGCAAGTGTTATTCCTCCCACAAGTTAACTTATCATGTTAACCACAATACCTTTAATAGGGTGGTTGTTATGGCCACAACAAGACGAGCATAGAGAAGTGGCCGACGCGATAACCCTACATTATGCTCTACTCATTTCACTCTTATTTTATTTCATAGACTCAGCTCAAACATAATTAATTTTTACTATTCTGGTGAGAGAGGACACGATTACAGTCAATTAACTCAAGATATTTACAAACATAAATGCTTACGAAGCTCCACATATCAGTGTCACAGATGAATAATTGGAGGTGCGGGGATTGATTTCCCTAACGCAAATCTACTATGTCATCAATTCCTTCTATTGCACTGCTATGTTCGTGCCACTTCTTTGTTCATGCGTAAACGAGGAATAAATTATATCTGGTAAGTTCATAAACTTTGAAGCATTTTCTTTTGGCATTTATTGATTTGATTCCCGTGTAGTAGCACAAATTTGGGTGTAATTAGTTTGTAGATGGCACCCATTGTTGTTAGGATATTCCGACACATAGGAAGTAGTTAAGTATAACTTGGTCTAGTGTAGAGTTAGGTAAAGTGTGTTTCTTTACTATGTACTTTTGTAACCTAAAATCTGACGGTCACGACATGTTCTAGACATGAAGTGATCTGATGGTTCATTCTCTCTTGAGTATTACCGACTCTTGATCTATGGCTTAACACCTGATTGGTCCATAATCTCTATTTAAAGAGCATGGAGGGTCGTTTGTAAGGTGACCATTCATGAGAAAAGCTTATGTAAATTTTCATTATTTTACATTAATAAATTTCTTGAAGTGGTCGTGTTGGCTCACACTGTAGACGGTTTCCCTCTTTGAGGGTTTTAACCACGTTAAGTATACTGGTGTACTGATATGTGATCTATCTGTGAGCAATGCCCTTTGGTGTTCTATGTAAGGAACTTACCATGTAAATTTCGACATGGTATTAAAGCTATTTGAGGGCTGCATCCATTCATGATCCAAATCCAAAGTCGGTACAAATGCATCCACCTATCATTTCCTAGATCTACTATTCTTGACTGCTTTCGAGCTGAGAGGACTACTCTATTATGTTAAGAGAATCTGTTCTAGTGAGGAACCAATTTTGTTTCACGCAAAAAGGTTTATGGTAGCCTTAACTACGTCATTTTTAAGATCTGGAGGTATACAATCTTTATTTGTAGTTTTAGTTATTTATCTATATGCTTATTTTAGTTTATTTATCTCTCTGTTTTTTATTATAGGATTTATACCTTTAATTTCCATATACACTCTTTTCCCTGTGACTCTGTGCAATATGGGAAAATCACAAACAGAAAGGAAGTATTTTTGTCATGCGTCTGCTCTTTTCCATTGCACCTTAGTGTCATCTCGGAAAATCAAAAACATTGAGGAAAATATTTAGGCTCTAACAAAAAGCTAACTTCAAGCCATAAGGTTTGGTTTTTTTTGCATGTCCGTGTTAGCTTGTGTGGTTTTTTGTTTTGTAGGTAAAAAGTGTTTTTTCAAGCAAGCACGCACTCCAAATATTGAGTGACTAAAAAAGAACCCCTTCCTCTTTTCCAAAAGTTACTAACCTTTTAAACTAGCTCACTTGGTCCAAAGTTACTTTATGAGAATAGAGGTCTTGGGTTCAAGTCTTTATTTTTGTTGAGTTACTTTTTCAAAAAGCATGTGTAACTTATGTTGTAAAGTTACTTTGTGTAAAAATGTTCTCACCCATTATAAAAAGTGAGTCACTTATAGTTCTAAAGTCAACAACTTTTCTTCAAAAATCCATAACTTCTTCATTTGGAAGCCGTTTTTAGAGTCGTGATTTTTTTAATTGGCCTATTTTTTTGAGATCTTTTAGTTAGAACACTTAATTTTCAGCATCAATAGCTTCAACTTATGTTAAAATGCAAATTCCATGCCAAGTTATTCTTGACAGCACCAACTAATTCCAATGGGTGTCCTATATGGAGGACTTACTTAGAAGTAAAGGTCTTTATAGAATAGCCTCACACAAATATTCTAAACCTAAATATGAAGATAAGCAATCCAAATGAGAAAATAGGCAAGATCAAGCACGTCAGTTGATAGAGATGTTTATTTCTCTAGACCCTAGGTTCCATATTTCATAACTTGATACCCATGATGAAGCAATAAAATAGATCAATACAATTTTTGGAATTTAAAATGAAAATATAGCCCATCAACTCGAAAATGAGTTGCTCACGTTGGAACCCAATAATTCTTATTCCATTGAATATTTTTTGTCCAATTTCAAGACCCTTAGACTTCTCTTCGAATGTGTTAAGGCTAAGAAAGAAGATGGTAGCCTTCTCTATTCCATTCTTACTAAGTTGGGACCAACCTACTTTGTGTTTTTTCTACCTTCCATTCTACTAAATAAGCCTTTATTTTCAAGTACAAGACTACAAGTCCCCCTCTTTTGATGCCTTTTGTGATTCTTCAATAAGATAATATGAAAAACTCTTACATCTTAGTCTTCTTACTCTTGGAAAATCTTCGAAGAAAGCCTTAGCCTCCCAGCAGCAACCAAGTTCAAAGAATACTAAGAAGAAACATCCTAAAAGGAATGGTCCTAAACCAACCAAGGGTCTTAAGCACTTTCAGTCTAAAAATGAAAAATCAATTCAATAAAATGATAAGACAAATAAAAACAAAGGTAAGAGGACTGATAGACATTGTAACTTTTCTAATCAAGATGGCCACTTAGAATCCAAATGCTTTAAGAAGATGGAAGCCTTAGAAGCAGCAATAAAGAAGCATAACATTAGTTTGGAGCACTCTTCAAGTTCAACTTCATCTTCAGGAATAACACTTTATGCATGTGGTTGTCAAGCATCTTTGTTTGGTTATGCACAAAATGTATCTTCTTCTTCTCATCCTCATGAGTGGCTCATTGATTCTGGAGCTTCTTATCACATGGACAAAAGTAAAGCCATGTTTTCTTCTTTAAATGATTGTAACACCAAAAATATATATGTTGGTGATGATAGATCTCTTAGTGTTGTAGGGACTGGAACTATTCATCTAGACAGTGGTCAATTTAATGATATATTATGTGTTCCTAACTTATCATGCAACCTTCTATCTTTATATCATATAATTCATTTAGGTGAAGGTAAAACCATTGAATTTTCACCTCGTGATGTTGTAATTAAGGACCTAAGAGATCCTAGATAGATTTTAGCTACTGGCATTGTTGATGATTCTACAAGGTTGTATAATTTTGACAAATTTGGGTCATCAACTCTTCCCTTGGTATTTGTTTCTCATAATGATGAAGTGAGAAAACTTTGGCATGAGTGATTTGGTCACTTAAACTATCGCTCCCTTCAAAATCTATGTAAGGAAAATATGGTGACAGGTCTTCCTATGGTATCTTACAGAGATGGTGTTTGTTCTGAATGTGTACTCAGAAAACATCATTGGGATAGTTTTGAAAAGGTGCCTCTTGGCACGCCTAAGCCCCTTTACAGCTTGTGCAATGTGATTTATGTTGTCCACTTCGAGTTGTTTCATTCTCTAGCTACAAGTATTTATTAACTTTCATTTATTATTTCTCCAGACGCACTTGGGTATACTTCTTAAAACTCAAGAGTGAAGTCTTTAAAATGTTCTTGGCCTTTAAGGCCTTTGTTGAGAAACAATATGGACATCAAATTCTTAAGCTAAGATATGATAATGGTGGAGAATATGTTAACAACAAATTCATCAACTTTTGCACTCAGCATCGAATTCAAATGCAACATACCGTTCCATATACTCCACAACAGAATGGGGTAGCTAAAAGGAAGAATCACACCTTAAAGGAAATGGTTAATTGTATGGTTTAATCTGAAGGACTTAGTCTTAATTTTTGGGTAGAAGAAATTAACTGTGCAAATTACATAGTAAATCACACTCCTACCAAGGTTTTAAAGAATATCACTCCAAAAGAAGCATGAAGGTTAATAAAACCAAATGTAAGTCAATTTTGTGTTTTTGGAAGTGAAGCATGGGCCCATATTCCCAATCAGAAGCATAAATCCTTAGAACCTGAGAGTTAAATATGTATTTTTGTTGGATATTCTGAATATTTCAAAGGGTATAGACTTCTTCCACCTAAATCCAAAAATGTTATCATTAGAAGAGATGTAAAGTTTGCTAAAAATATATCAGCCTACAAGCCTAGTTCCGTGGATGTTCCACCTCTCTCTATCCCTTCTACTTCTGAAAATATTTCTTCTTCAAATGATGACAGCGAGGAAAACTATCCCCCCCCACCTTCTAAAGATCCCCCTTCAGTGCCTCAGCTTCCAAAATGGGTCCATGCTACTCAGGATGCAACTAGTGCTCTTGTAGGTGATCCTACATATCATTGACGTACACGTTCTCAGTTCGATAGATCCTATTCTTTACTAGCTCAAGATTCATCAAATTATGATCTTGACACATTTGTAGAAGCTTGAGGCCATTAATATTGGGATGCAACTATGAATGAATAATATCGTTCATTATTGGTAAATGATACATGGCATCATGTTACTCTTCCAAAGGGAAGAAACTTATTAGATGTAAATGGGTTTACAGAACCAAGTTTGGACCAGATGGAAAAGTTGATAAGCATAGAGCTCATCTTGTTGCTAAGGGTTTTCACAAGTTGGAGGCATTGACCATACTGAAACCTTCTCCCTTGTTTCCAAACTGAAATCTACCCACATTTTTCTTTCCCTTGCTCCCATTTTCAAATGGGAAGTCTATTAGATGGATGTTAAATCCCCCTTCTTGCATGGGGACTTATATGAAGAAATATATATGGAACAATCTCGTGGATTTATACAAACGGCCTCCAGCCTTGTAAGTTGGCTTAAGAAATCCCTTTATGGTCTCAAGCAAGCCACTCCAGCTTGGTATGCCAAAATGGATAGCTTTCTTTTAGATACTAGATTTTCTAATTGTCATTCTGACAATATTATCTACACCAAGGAAGTGGATAAGTCTCTTATCATTCTTGTTCTTTATGTTGATGATCTTATCCTTACTGATAGTGATTCCAACCTTATAAACCAAGTGAAGTCCAACCTTAAAAGGCAGTTTAAAATGAAAGACTTAAGATACTTGCATTATTTTCTTAGTATTCAAGTCTTGTAATCCAAGGAAGGTATTTCATTTTCTGAGTCCAAGTATGCCTATTATACTCTATGCCACTTTCACATGGAAGACTGTAAGCTAGCCCCTTCCCCCTTTTAGTATGGAAAACATTTCTATCTGACCCATACCTGTCCTGACCTTTCTTTGTGGTTGGATATATTTCTCACTTTTTCCAAAACCCACATGAAACTCATTGGAAAGCAGCTTAAAGAATACTTCGCTATGTTCGAGGTACAATTCAATTTGGCATTCATTACAATGTAGAAGCATCTTTTCTATTGGTTGGTTTCACTGATTCTGATTGGGCTGGTGACCCTAATGATCAGAAGTCTACTATAGGTTTGTAGGAATTTACAGGGTAAGTTCCTTAGACATAACACCAAAGGACACTGCTCACAAACATATCACAGATCAATACACCAGTATTTTTGACGTGGTTAAAAACCTCAAAGAGCGAAACATTCCACGGCATGAGCCAATGCGACCACTTCAGAAAATTTATTAATAAAAGAATGAAAATTTACATAAGCTTCTCTCATGAACAGTTAACCTACAAATGACCCTCCATGCTATTTAAATAGAGATCATGGACCAATCAGGTGTTAAGCCA
>APFE030950477.1:5045-29581 GCA_000404065.3 Pinus taeda | reverse complement strand
GAAAGTGATTGGGAACAATTGCAGAATTCAGACTAGTCTCCCAGAATTGGACGAAGAAGGATCCATCTGGCTTCAACCAGAACAGGTCCTCGACACACGAATCAAGCAACTGCGCGGCCGCATGATTAAGGAAGTCCTCGTCAAATGGAAAGACACCTCTCCAGAAGATGCAACTTGGGAGGCAGCCACTATTCTGCAGCAGTTTCCGCAGCTTCAGCCTTGAGGACAAGGCTAGTCTTAAGGGGGTGGGCATGTTAGGGTCCCACCCTAACCCCCTTATCTATGTAATGGAACCACGTCATAGTCAAGAGTCAATAAAGCCCATATTAATAATTGTAAGTGGTTAATCCACAATTAATAACGGAACCACAGTTAGTTGCAAATGGGCTGTGGTATTAGATAGATGGTATTAGTAATACCGTGGTATTGGCCCATGGTATTGCATGTATGAGTCATATATAAAGGATAGAAACTCCCTACGAGGAGTATCGTGTCTTATTTTGTAATTGAGCTCTGCTCTATTGGAAGTTGCCCCCTCGAAGAGGCAAGTGAACATTACTCTCTGAATAATAAAATCATTGCTATTCTGTGTTCTGGGTATCTTTTCTTCGCGTATTCTGTGTTCTGGGTTTCTTTTCTTCGCATATTCTGTATTTGGTTATCATTTGCAGGATTAAGAGCATAACAAGACTTTCCTCACTATACAAAATTTTCACTATGACATTATACATAGGGTTTCCTCCCACTCCGTGACATAGTTCGATAACCACATTAAATGAATTAGAGGTTTCAACAAAGTAAATAATGGAGCATGAAACAAATACTAATAATCATATAGATAAATTTGTTACATGTTATTATTGATTATTAATTTCTCAATATGCCTTCCTTTGTCAATTAAATTATCATAATACCTTATCAAATTCTTTCAATAGAAACTACATTCTTAATATGAAATGTCTGAAACTTTTCCTCTCATATCATCTATCCAAGTCTGGGGGAACCTATTAGTGAAACAAATGTTCTACACCAATTGCATTAATTTTGATTTTCTACCTCCAATATGTGTAGATCAATTAGGTGTTTTTTTTTTTTTTTTTTTTTTTTTTTTTTTTCCTGGAATCGAATTATAATTGACCTGCTTCATTTACAAATTTTGGTGTATCGATTGTTTCTAACAATGTATATAGCTCTATCTCCAAAATTGGCTAACTTCTAGATTCAACTAATGTTTCCAAACATGCCATTATGTGATCCTTAAAGATTTGGCATCATATACCCAAAGGGATAGACCCAATAGCATGATTGGAGAGTGGTTAAAACCATAACTTGGGGATGAGGAGATAGTTTAGTCGGAGGATAGATTGATTTCCATATTTTCTATTGGCCAACTTAACACACATCGTGAGTCATTCCCTGATTGGTATGAATTGTCAAACTATAGGCATTTTCCTTTGATTTACGACGTGCTACTTGTTCAATGTCGAATTTCAAGAAAAATCAAATACAAAGGAAAACTCAACAAAATTACCTTATAGCATGATATTCAAGGTTTTTTCCACATCATCATGTTGACATCGTCTATGCAACATGTCCTTTCTTGATAATGCCATGTGTTACCTGAAATTAGGCCATTTTAGCACCTAAAAAATCCAAATTTGCGTGCTTTGTGTCCCAAGTCTTTGGTACCATGTCAGACTATGTTGACATCATTTTGCCACTATGGTTTCACTTCATTAACTTTTTCATCATCACTGGTCAATGTAAGTTTACTATGTGTCATACCATCATTGGTCCACACTATCCTATGTCATGTTCTAGTAGTTACCTCGATAAGACTGCCTTGTAACTAGGCTAAAGGCCTCACTGGCTTGACTTTTTTATAAATCCTCCTAAGTCAGAAACTTCTTTAACAAAGAAATTTCTTGCAAAACACATGGTCTATGCAAAACCTTGAGGTCTAGAACTCTGCAAAAAGCTTCAACTAATCATAAATCCATCATCCATTGGAGTTTTTTAGGTAGCCTTATAGCATTTGAAAGGTCTTTCTAAGGTTTATCAATATGAGCACATTGTAAAGGAAAATGAGTAGAACCCTTAAGGTAGGAGTGCCTTCAAATACTATGCCACCCAACCATCATATTTATAATGTTTTTAGCTTCCTCAATTATCTTGCTACTATCATGGGTATCTACTAAAAACTGCAGCTGTTAGAGGACTCCCCCTCAACTTAATTTCTCTAGGTAGGTTCCATGGAACCACAAATTTTGACATCATTGAGAAAATTTGTCCCAACAATCTCCCCCTTTGGTATTGATAGCAACACTAGAAAACATTGTTGTGACATCGATGGATCTAATAAATATTAACACTCCCCTACACAATTTTTAGACTCTTCTCCTTTCAAAACCACTCCCCCTAAACTATCAGACTTTCATATGTTCTTTAGCGATAGCTCCCCCTTGGGTGTTGCCATGTCACAATGTTTCAGAAAATACCCCAAAACATTCATCTCCCCCTTTGACATGAATCATAAAGGGAAAAGTCATCTCCCCCTAAAGCCATGTCCATATCTAATTTCCATCTCCCACAACGTATTTATTAAATTAATCACTATCTAAGTAGCTATGTACCATTTCATCAGTTTTCTCTCAAAGATAGTACTTCATGTTTTTTCTTGAAATATTCAAATGGCTTGTGTTGGCTCGTGTAATAGGTGCTTTGTAAATATGTCTATAAGCTACTAACTAGTGGCCACATAATCAAGACAGACAGGCTGAGAAACAAACCTTTATCTCAAGAAATGATATTTAATCAAAATATGTTTTGTCTTTGAATGCATACTATGTTTCTTGGAGATGTTTATAGAATTAATGTTGTCACAGAAGATTTTAATAAGTGCATTTAAGTCAAAATTGATGTCTTTGAGAGTCTACTTCATCTAGAGAATTCGAGTGCAATAAGTGGCTATAATTATGTCTTCATCTTCTACTATGGATAGACAGATTGAGTCCTTCTTTTTTCTCACCCATGATATAAGAAAGTTCCCTACAAAATATTCTTCTCTTGAGGTAATTTTCACATCATCAATGCTACCAGCCTAATGAGTAACAACATAATATTTTAAATTGAAATATTTACCACTAGCACACCACAAGCCATGGTCTACTCTGACATGGAAATATTTGGAAATTCTCTTCATTTCATTGAAATGAATTTCTTTGGGACTTTCTTGAGATATGGATACGAAGCCCGTTGCTTACATTATGTTTGGCCATGAAATAGTTATATACAACAAGATTGTAATCATTTATGTGTAATATTTTTTATTCATAAGAGGATATTCATCCTTTTACTTAGTTTACAACTAGTCACCATGGGGGTACAAACTGGCTTTCATTATTCCACCACAAATTTCTTCAATGTTTCATTTAGATATTTGTATTAAGAGATGAATATACCCTCTTTAGATTGGGTAATTTTCAATCCAATGCAAAAGTACAAATCTCTATCACTAAAAATTCAAATTCCTTTTGCATTACCTCAACAAAAAATCACATTTGTTCCAAATCACTGTCAAATCTAATATCATCTTCATAAGCCACGATAATTAGCAATTGATCATCTTGAGTAATGTAAATATTTCTATAAATGGTCCCTCTTTTAAAACATTGTAGCTTCATATATTTATTTAATATGGAATATCATGATATTGGAGCTCATTTCATCCCATACATAACCTTTCTTAATGTACAAACATAATCTTCATTCTCCATGACCAAAAAACCTTCTAGCTATTCTATATATAAATCTTCTTATAAGTCTTTGTTTCACATCCAGTTTATATAATTTTATGTTCTTATAATTGTAAAATGCTAGAAACATTCTAATGTCTTTTAGTCTTAGTATGGGTGCAAATGTTTATTCAAATTTTATTCCTTCTATGTCGGCAAGAGAGAAACTTGTATATGCCTTTGCAAAAAGAAAGTAAGTGTGTTTGGTGAATGTTTGGTTGAAGGTGTATTAAGGTTCTTCTACTTTGGAGGAAGGAAAGGCCTCTCTTTAAGAGAAAGGTAATAGTACCACCCCAATAGACACAGACACAAGCGAAAAGATAATTGTTTAACATCAAGTATAATAGTCCAAATAAATGCGGCGATTGTTACAACCATTACAACAAGTTTCAATTCGATAAGCACTAAAATAATTGAAATGGTCCAACTACTTCAGTACAGGTTGTTAGATGATCCAAAATAAATATTATCATAGGTTATAAAGTTAGAATAAAATAATTATTAATTTAAGATATTAAATTAATAATTATTAATCTAGAATATTTAATTATTTAATGAACACATTTGGAATTAGTATATTGTTGTAAAAAGATATGACTCTACACATCTGTCATATGTTAGGCTCTAATTTAGTAGAATTGTTAATAAGTTGTTTGAAGAGCTTTTATTGTAAGTGGACACTTGTTATTTTATAAGTGATCCATAATTAGATGTAGTTAGAACATTAAGGTTATAAATAGCTCATTGCAAGAGTGTTTTGTTGTTGGGGTGTAAACTCTTGAAAAATTCCAGATATAATTGTTTTCTTATTAATAAAATTATGTGTCTACGACACTTATGCCATTATTGTGGTATCAGAGCTCCAATAATGCAATGGATGTGAGAGGAGATTCCAGCTCTACAAGTTTTTGGAAAACTCCATTGAATTTATCAACAAATGATTGGTATAAAAATTGTCCAGTTTTTTGTTAAAAGAAAAGAAATTTTATTATTTTATTGATTTTAGATTATTAAATCTGAAAATAATTTTTTGTGTTATTATAAAAAAAGTTTTGTCTTGAATTTCTATTATTTGCTAAGCTTCAACTTCTGCCAAACTTCTACTATTCTATGTTCAATCATATTGGTATCTGATACGGATGTAGAAGGCCTGGCGTGTCATACAATTGCGCCTTGTCAGGCAGAATCCCTTCGATCCTAATAATCCCCAATGTAGTGCCTGGAACCAGACCTCCGGTGAGTTGAGTAACCTTTCGTCCAATGTGCTTCCCAATTACATTAATCAAAGTTGATTTTCCCACATTTTGTGTACCGATTAGCCACACATTTCCTCGAGGACTAGCCAGCTTCTTCATATGCTCGACCAAGTTTTTAATTGCTGAGATTTGGCTGTTTTTTTTTCTTTCTTTCAGAACTCTTTCTTCAGAAATGATAACTCTTTCTTCAGAAATGATCTATGGACAGAATCTGTAGGCCTGTTCATCTTCTTTGTCTTTGTTGTTGCAAGAACAACTCCCAGATCGTCCCATGAATGAATGAATTCAACTTTTGGTTATTTTGGTTTTTTGTTTGGAATGTTAGTATTGTTCAGGATCGCACTGGTACGCCGTAATTCCTATAGGTATCACAGGGTAAGATCAGACTATTTGTTTGTGCGCATCTTTGTGGAGTAAGATTTAATTGGGAGGAAAGCATCAGTCAATTCACTCCAGAAAATGGAGAAAAACATGACTTCGACTTCAGATCATTCAAGAGAACCTCGGCGCTGCTTTTGTCGTTCTGTCTCATGAGGAAATCATTGTTCTTCTTCATGATCTCCCATACAACCTACCCTGTTATCCAAGATGAATCTAGCAGAAGCCAGCGTGAAGCCAGCTAGGAGAAGCCACCATGAAGCCGACCAAAAGAGGATCTGGATGAACTCATGTACCTTTGTGAAAAATGTTTTGTGCAGATAATTAGAGAAAACCCTAATTTTCGCGGATGATTGAAATACAGACGCAATAAAAACTCCATTGTAGCAAACAGATCCAAGCCCGGGGTGACTGGTTCACATACTAGAAAGCCAAACTCGTATAACTCCCTTCAACATTTTCTGATTCCACTGAGGCTTGCGACATCATGTGTGATTTTTCATTGTAGGAATGATTGAATTCATTTGTTTTTTCAGTATAATTCTAGTCAAGTTTCCAATAACATCTCATAATCGTTCTCATTAAAGTGCCATCGGATTCCAGTAAGATTCCCACTAGCTATATAGTCTTCAGTAGCACGTTCCAGTGCGTTACAACACTTCGATGCAAGTTGTAATGCCGACAAAGAGAGTACAGGTGAAAGAAAACATGAATCAAGAATGTTCACAAAACAATCTTTCAAATATTCCCAATCCATGAATGAAAACGTGTCCCTCATCATGCTTTGAGTATTAAGTAAAATCCCCAAGATTCATCAATACAACCAGCGTCACCAACTTCAATCATGGAGCATTAGAGCCATGAATTTCTCCCCATTAGTACTAATGTTTCCTCTCTGATGCCTTATGGGGGAAGCTAAGGTGAAAATTCCTATACTCATATAATTAGAGTGTATATATAACCAATGTAGTGCTGGTTCACCTCCCTTATAACTCTTTGACTACCCTCATGACTATTTGACTTCCTATGAGTTTTCAAATTTACATGAATATTCATATTCTATACATGTCCTTGGAATTTCACTTTACAATACATTTTTGAATAACAAATTACATAATCCATAAGAATAATGTGGCATACGACTACTCATGACATGACATGATAGGACACTACTTGCATGGACTTTTTGAGAACATGGCAATGTCAAGCCATTCTTGCTACTCCTTGCTATGTGTCTTCTTGGGAATGTTCTTCTATCCACCTCCATATGGTTAGAGGTAAGGAGTCTTCAGTGTTATTAGGTCTTGAGCTCCGATCACAAAATGGTGTCCATTTTCTTTCTCTTGATTGATCGGCTCTCATTTTTAACTACAAAGATGTATTCCACGAAGTTTCCCTTCTCCATATCATTCATCATCATCCTCTCATGGTATTATGGAGTACTTTCATCTGAAATTCCCTCATGATAAGATGAAATCAGTCCAATAAACCCAAGATGTTGCATGTTGATCCACTAACTGAGTCAAAATTGGGTCACACGCTCAAGGAGAGGCTCAGTTATTGCACAATTGTATAGCTCAAGTAATTGTGGGTGAAGCTTGAGGCTTGTTACTATTGAATGTGCAGTTCATGCTGAAATCGAAAAGAAGATTGCACAGCTTTGGAAGTCAATGAGCGAGGAGGAAGGGTTAAAAATTGATTCTACCTACTTCACAATTATGGAATGCAGGTTAGGTGATTGCATAATTGCATAGATCAAGAGATCAAGGGCTAGGTTTGAGGTCAAAGAATATGGAATGTGTAGGTGAGTCCAAGTTGGAGGGTTGAATTGTGCAATTGTTGAGGCCAAGGTCTAGGCTTGATCGTTAAATCTGCATAGTGCATAGTCCTATGAGGCAGGAACTACACATCCCATAGTTTCAAGAGCTAGGGTTGTAGCTAGAAGACTGAGACTACGAAATGCATAGTTTAGGATGGCTAGATGAGGCAAAGTTGCTGGAAATTTTTTTGAATTAAGCTAAGTGTGGGATTGATAAAGTAGATGTGAATAGTGATATGACTTGATTGTGATCATACACTTAGAACGCTTGACCACACAACAAAATAGATCATCCAAGACACATGAACAACATATTTCCCTCTGTGCGATAAGTTTATGATGACTTAAGACAAGTGCGACACCAAAGATACACTTTGCAATGATCATGATGATACTTGTGCGATTGTGCTAAAAAATTAGGAAATGAGTGTGAGATATGTTTACATGGTAGGATCAACTCATTCAAACAAATATAACCCATTGAAACCACCAAAAAAATCATATAGATATTGTGTGACACTTAACATGTGAAAATATGATATTTGTATTTTCTTGGAAAAGGGATCAAAGCACCTAGGGAAAACACATACAATGGATTTCAATGTTTGCAACCAAAATATACGAGATCAAGGTAGGGTCCAAAATTTGGTGTAGGCCAAAGTTTTGGAGAATATTGTAGCAACGAAAACACTTGGAAACACATTGCTAGAAATACAACTTCTCTATCTTGGTTGAGTCTTATGTGCACTGTCTTAGTTCCTAAGGGAGTATTGATTGATCATGCAAATTACTCTGGTTTCCCCACTTACCCCATGTATAAACATGGTCCCCTTTGCACCTTCTCAGTTTAACATAATCACAACATTCAATAATATCACAATGTTTCAAATTGGAAAGGCTAGTGTAGTTTGTGAACTTTATATTTTTAGAGTATAGTTTTTTATCTCTAGTGTTGCTCCACTGCCAACAATCTTGGACAATACCCTGGCAGAGTCACTCTAGGAACAAAAACATATATCCATTATTAGTGAGCCAAAAAAATACCTCAGCGTAGTTGCTTTCTTAACCTCTCAACATAGGAATCCTTTCTCTTCATTCACCTTTACTCATATATTTGAACATCATTGTGCATAGGATCTTATTCACTTTATGGGAAGTAGATGGATCCAGACTTATTGAGAGCAAAAGAGGTTTCTCCTTCAGAAAAGAATATAGAGACCTTTGATTTAGGTTTTCTAATTTGAGTTTTTATCATTTTCCTCCTCTATCGATTGGATAAGCGTGAAAACACTAAAACATAAGGAACCACATGGGCATAAGGTTTCTAGAATAGACAGGTATCCTGGTTTAACAAAAAACTCTCCTTACGGATGAATTTTATTTTTTGTCATAACATCATCAACCAAAAGATATAGCCAACACAAAGAAGGAGGACCCAAGATTAACCAAACGTTGGAGTGTCCCAAAGTCCTTTTCTATTTTTCCACATTGCCTTTTGAGCTGAAATGGGACACCCTTCATGAAAATTCTCAATAAATGAAAAGATAATAAAAAAATTACAAAACCAGAAAGTAAAACAAAAGAAGAAGCAAAAGGAGGCTAAATCAAGCACGACACAAGACAGAAGTAGGATAACACAAGAAATATTAAGGAGAACATGTGTAGGATGAGTGGAAGAGAGGGGAAAATAAAATGTAGCTAATCCTACTCCTAACCTAAACTATTAGAAGGTCAGGGTCATGTGTAATGAAATTTCCAGTGAATCACCCTTTGTTTCTGGTGACCTACATACACAAAGATGCAAGAAATTAAAACAAATACAAAATATTGCGACATGGAAAATATAAGAGCTTAAATAATTTTCACAAGAAATAGAAGGTATTTCCTATCAACGGAAAGATATGCCATGGACACTACTTCTAACAAGCTCACATTATTAACTCTTCAATGACCATTATAAGCAGACAAACCATGAAATATTCTTGTGAATGCACCTTCATCTGTCTCATCCTTCTTAGAAAGCATGAGAAAATACCAAAACTTACTATTATCTAAAGGGCTTGCTAAGAAAGATGCTTTCAGGCAATCATAGATTGGATCGTGAAATTTGAAGCATTCCTCAATCGTTGAAAAGATGATTTTCAATTAGAAGCAGAGGGTTTGGATGAGAATCTTATGAGAGACAATTGATCTCATCATACTCAGCCAGCTTGTCAAGACAATGAGGACACAACATGACCATAAACGAAGGTTGAAGAGCCTCAATTGTTTGGAAAGTACATAAAGGATGATATGTTAAATCATGAAGATAAAATGATGTAAAACAATTGTCATTGGATGTGTTGAGGGGAAAATGGTAAGTTGAATGATAGTCATCGGAGAAAAATCATGATCAGATGGACTGATTGAAGCATCAAATTCTCAGATAGTAATTAACCAAGATAAATCAATTTGAATAGATCACAGATCTCTCTAAATAATAGAATGAACTTCCTCACATGGTGAATGTGACAAACCATTTTTTGACTGGTGACAAATTGCACAAGCGTCGAAACCTTCGAAAGAATTGAAAACGAATGCTAGTATGGAAAATGTATGAAACCAGTCTAGTTGTAATTGCTGAAAAAGAGTAACTCGACTCAACAAAAATCTCAAGAACTTGCTAACGCCCAGGAGTATTTCTGGTGATGTAAATAAATTCACAAGAAAAAATAGGAGTTGATTATTCATCGTAGCATTCAACATATATGGAATTTTTGGCCAAAGGTGATCTCCAAATTGATTAGTTGCATGATTCCGCACTTTTATGAAAGGTATACATTCCAAACCTGAATTCAATACAATATATTTTCATGAAAATGAATTTAATACAATAGTATGATCAAAACATCGATCTTGAGAAATAGTAAATTGTAATGAAAAATTCCAAAATCCAGCAAGGATGAGAGTGCATCCAGTGAAACAATACAAATGAAACAATTGTGCACGAAAATATAGATCTGACATCGTTCAATAATTTCACCAAGATTTTGAGAACCAGACATAACCATCAAAGAGAGTTGAAGTGCCTCAACTTCCTGACAAGTTCCAGAACTTTGTAAAGACAGATAAGAACATTTTATAAAATGAGCCATATCGAAAATTGCATGTGGACAAGTGTTATCTATTAAGTTAATGGGATCTTCATTATCTAGATGGCAGTTATCTACATCATTGGTTTGATCATATTTTCCAACCTAAAAAAATAGATTACTCAAGTCATGATACTCCTATGATTGCAAAGTTGAGGATCTATGAATCATAAAAGTCTTGTGACCACACCGATTCGAAGATTTTCCCCCATACAAAGCAAGAGATGATAAGGTATGTAAAGGATGCTCTATACTTTAATCGTTTTATTCTTGTTCATGGATATTCTCACCATGCTGTGTCATTTCGAGATCCAATTCATGAATAAAGAGAATCTCCATTGATAATATCCATTGTAAGTTGATGCGATGTAAATAGTAGAGAACAAAGGATATGGAGGTGAAGAGGCAGAATCACTCATAAGTGAATCTTCTCTAATTAAAACAAATTTAAGATCTACATCTTTCAAAATATAAGGTTCTTGAGAAACTAAAATATCAGTTGGTGGACTTGGGTATTTTTTATCACATAAATCAAATAGAGTCATCATCATCACAATGATTACTACCCAAGGCTATGGATTGATTGGAAGAGTTGGTTGCATTTGATTCACTGTCAATATTATCATATTGAAAATCATCCATTAATGGAAGTGCATCATCTTGACATGGGGGACTTTGAAAAAGGGAAGGAGGAGGACAAGGAACCAAATGAGTGGTAGGTTCGTCCTTTGAAATTCGAGGCATCTCATGATTTACAAGAGTGAGAGAGTTAAAACCATTAGGGGGCTCAGATTCATTGTGCAAAGAGATATGAACCAAATTCTTAAACTTTTGTTTAAGGAAATCTCAATCCATGTCTTCTCTAGGAAAATCATAACAAAAGTGAATTAATCTATTGGAAAAATCCTCAAATGATTCATTAGGCTTCATTCCTAGTTGATTAGTTATTTTAAGAACATTATGGTAATCATACTTTTCAAATGATTTATGAAGCTCCTTTGCAATCTACTTGAATGACTAGATAGAAGCAATGGGTAATGTATGACACCAGCGATTAACATGACCTTCAAATGTGATGGTGAGTAATCTATCCATAAAATCCTTGCAATGCATTCCATTGGAAAAGAAAAAATGGACAATTTGAGACATATGTTCATGAAGAGTTAATTCACCCTAGCCATCAAATTTAAATTAGGACAGGTTATGGAAAAGTTTTGTAGGAATGGTAAGATTAAAATCTTTAGAAAAACATCTGAGATTATGATTTTGGGAAGAGTTATTTTGAATAAGAGATTCGAAGTAGAATCAATGTCGACAACCTGTCATTTGGCCCTCTTTCTAGCGCCATTTGTTGATGGTGTTGGAAATTCATCAACCAAGGCAGCCTACCTGATGTGCAGTCCTAATTAGACCTCACATCATTTGGAATAGGAGCCCCATCTGGAGTATCAACCTGATTTCCATGTATTCTTATAGATTTTCCTTGGCTTTAGATGTCGGAAAGAGAGAATAGCATGTATGTTCCTTTGCGAAATGAAAGTAAGTTTGCTTGGTGAATGTTTAGTTGGTGTATCAAGGTTCTTCTACTATGGAGGGAGGAAAGGCTAACCTCTAAGAGAAAGAAAATAGTACCACCCTAGTAGGGGCACACAAAAGCGAAACGATAATTGCCTAACATCAAGTAGAATAGTCCACATAGATGCAAATATTTGTATTGCCATTACAACATATTTTCAATTAGATAAGCACAAAAATAACTAAAATAGTACAACTACTTTAGTAAAGGTGAGAGCAAACATGTATTACATATAGTCAGAGAAAAATATTAGAAATATTCACAATCCATGCATGAGAATGTGTTGGCCATTAGGCTTCAATTATTAAGTAAAATTCCCAATATACATGAATACAATGAGAATCACTAGCTCCAATACTCGAGCATTGGATCTATGACTTGCTCCAAAAAGGTACTAACTCTATCTCTATGATTCCTTATGGCGGAAGCCAAGGTTAAAAGTCCTCTACTCATACAAAGAGGGTGTCTATATAACTAATGGGGTGATGCTTCACCTCCCTTATGACTCTTTGACTACCCTCATTATCTTTTGACTTTATATGAATTTTAAACTTTACATGACTCTTCATATTTTGTACATGTCCTTTGGACTTCCACTTTACAATACATTTTTGAATAATAAATTACATAATCCACAAGATTGCTGTGGCATATGACAACTCATGAAATTACATGACATGGCACCATTTACATGGAATTCTTAATGACATGGAAATTTCAATCCATTCTTCTTACGCCTTGTTATGTGTCTTCCTAGGAATTACCTTCTATCTAGCTCCATATGGCTTAGAGGTAACGAGTCTTCAGTGACATAAGGTGTTGAGTTGCGATTGCAAACTAGTGTTCATTTTCTTTCTCTTGATTGATTCGCTTGCATAATGAGCTACAAATATGTATTCCATCATGCTTTCCTTCTCCATCTCCTTATTCATCATCCTGTCATGGTATGATGGAGTACCAACTTCAAGTCAGTCATGACAAGACGACATGAGTCCGATAAATCCCCAGTCTAAGATGTTGCATGTTGATCCACTAACTAAGTTGTAACTGGGTGGAAGGCTATAGGAGAGGCTTAGTGACTCCACAATTTCACGACTCAAGTAGTCAGGAATGAATCTTGAGCCTTGAAACTGCACAATGCATAGTTTAGGTTGGACTAAACAAGCATATTAAACAACTTTAGAGTTGAGTGAGCCAGGCTGAAGTGTTGAGCACTGATTCTTCCTACTGTGAAGTTCTGGAAGGTAGAGCAGACCAAGTGATTTCAAAATTACGTAGCTCAAGAGATCAAGGGTTGGGATTAAGGTCAAATACTGTGCAATGTGCAGTTGAGGTTAGGTTGGAGGGCACAATTGTAGAGTTGTGGAGGCAATGGTCTGGGCTTGAGCACTGAAAATTCACAGTGCGTCGTCCTGGGAGGCAGGAACTATGCATTGTGTAGTGTCAAGAATCAAGGTTGTAGTTAGAGGGATGAGACTATGCAATTCATAGTTTAGGATGGCCATATAAGGCTAAGTTGCTGGAATTGTTTCTAAATTTTGCCAAGTGTGGGACGAATAAAGCAGATGTGAACAGTGATATGACCTTACTGTGATCACACACTTAGAATATTTGACGACACTACAACATAGATCATCCAAGACACATGAACAACATATTTTACTCAGTGTCACAAATTTGCAATGACATATGACAAGTGTGACATCAAATATACACTTAGCAATGGTCGTGATGACACTTGTCTGACAGTGCTCAAAATTGTGGAAATGAGTATGACAAATGTTTAAATGGTAGGGTAAAATTATTTGCACAAAGGCATCCCCCTAAAACAACCAAAACAATCTTATACACATTGTCTCACACTTAACATGCAAAAATATGACATTTTTATTTTCTTGCAAAAGGGACCAAAACACTTAGAGAAAACACATACAATGGATTTCAACGTTTGTGATGACAATATACAAGACCAATATAGGCTCTGAAATTTAGTGTCAGGAAAAATTTTGGAGGGTGTTGTAGCAACGACAACAGAAGGTGAAAGGTCACAGGTTACATTTGAGGAGGAAACTAAAGGAAAATAATGGAAAATGAAGAAAATAGAGGCCTTAATGATAAACAGGCTTCTAAGGACCAGTTCGTGCCTCTTTTTCAGTTCAACCTTTTATTAGTGTTAGCTTCAAGCTCTCTGTTTTATTCTCTCTCTCTCTCTCTAATAATCTTGGACACTTAGATTTTTCTTGGAGCACTCTTGGAGGAGAATGGAATACTTGGGATTTGTAACAAGGAGGAAAATAAAAGAGGAATGCATAAGAAGACAATGGGATTAGCGGCTACAATGATTTTTTCTTGCAGGTACTGAATTTCATTTATGATTTCCTTACTAGTTTTGGCATACATGGCACATGCATGAGGTTTCTTGGTCATGATTTTTCATTGGCATAGAAGATTTATTTTATTTATAGTGTCTTTTCCTATCCTCTCCATTTCCTATATAGCCATAATTTTGTGGATTTTATCTTTATTCCTTTGGCTATGGGTTGAGTTACTAGTCATGGAAGCCCTAGTTGGACAAACATTCTAGATCCCGACAATAGTTATGGGTTGAGTTACTAGTCTTGGAAGCCTTGGTTTGAACACATGGTTTAGAGGCATGAGAAGCTTGGGTAGAGACTGATATGGTTATGGTTAGTGATATCTGACCATGAGATGGAATCATTGGTTTATGGTTGGGGTGTTTTATCCTATGGAAGCACTAGTTTGGTGTTATTTGTTTTTCCATGAGATCCCACATTCATGCTTGGAATATGGAGCGGGCATAATTGGTTGAAAGAGAGATTTGGTTCAGCCCAATCTATGGTCAGGTGGTACATGGAAGTCCTAACTTGGTTTTACTTTCATATGTTAATAAGAGCTCTTTTCCCTTTGATATTTCATGAGTAAATGTGCTTGTCATTATGTGGCATTAATGGTTGTTTCATCATTTATATATCTATGGTTATTTGCTTGTTATCAGTATGTTTTATTACAATCTTGATGAATGGTTGTCATGATTTTTTGGCTAGTAGATAAAATATTAATGACTGAATTAACTAATAGTTAACAATGTAAATTTTGGGAGGAGACATTAGTCCTCCTTGACAATTCTCAAATAAGTATGATATCCCTATGTTCAGATATGTTTTTATGACATGTAGATTACATGTTTATAATATGTTTGAGGAAATGTCTGTCATGACTGGTAGGCTTTAGGTTAATTCCTTCCTCAATTTCTTGCATTAGTAGCCTTATTTCATTGTTATTTATCAATTATGGAAGGTTCATGAAGTTCTAGGTAAACTCCTGATTGCTAGCCCTAAAAAAGTAGCTTAGAATTCAGGGTTGTTGGAACAAAATTTCCTGAAAAAGGCCACAGTCGCATGGATGCCTTGTTTTGAGAGTGAATCAAGGGTCTCAGTCGCGTGGAGGGCTTGTCATGGGAGTGATAGGGGGTTTAGTTCAACAAAACATCAAGTTGTAAAAGGGGTTGGGTAATTGCAAGGGCCGGTTATCCTTTGAAGGTTTTATAGCTCCTGAGGAATGTCAAATTCATCTTGTCTTGTCAATTACACCTCCTTAACTGTATGTGGGGAGTTGAATCATATCATACTAACTCTCCATCACATGTTTACCGTAGTTTGCTAGTTAACTTGGGAAAATGTGGGAGGAGGGTGTTACACAATGGTCCAAACACATTTTTGGCACTTCTGAATATGGGTTGATAAATTTTTTCTTGATTCCTAGCATGAGTGCTCAATTACAATTACTAGAACATTTAGTAAGGATGTGGGATTGATATGAAAAACTATTTCAATTTGATGACCATACTCTTACCATTGATGTGGAAGATATATACTTTCTGATTGGGCTCTCAAGACAAGGAGCTTTAGTTTCAATAGTCTATTCAAGGGGAGGAAATGAATGCACTAATGAGTATGCCATCCAATACTCTTATACGAAGACAAGAAAAATAGCAGAAATATTCTAATTAAGAATGTAACGGATATTCCATTGAGAACGTTTTATTCACTATCACCCATATAATAGGAAATGTACCTCCACATTTGGCTACGAAAGCATAAATGAAATATGCCTTAGAGTGCATGGAGCCTACTATTTTCAACTCGTGTGAAGGGATAACAATCAAAATGAAAGATCAATTGACTAAGTGCAAGATTGGTCGACTAAAAAAGTTTCGTTATGGGTCCATTTATGTGTCCTTTTTACTCAAAAGGGTGGCTTTGATGCATTTGTAAGGGGTAGAGATGGATGATCTAACACCGATAATAACTTGTTTGATGAGATGGATTGAATTCATGGCACGCCAAGGAGGTAGTCATCACTCTTCGTTTGGTCTAGTGTTCTTCAAATGGTTGTAGAAAAAACTGATCATACTCGAGGACTATCCATATGTAGGCACCGATTTCTGAGGAGATCCATATTTATATCTTCCCAATGGAGATCAATGGGATGGATTAGGTAAAAAGAAATATTGACATATTTTGTTTTTTATGTAATTTTGTTGTTTTAATTGTTCTTGTTGTGTTAAGAATAATACCATTTTGACATGAAGATTTGGACCAATTTGACCAGTCGAAATGTCAGCAATATACAAGCATGATCAACAAACTAGATTAGATGATTATGATTGTGAAGCAACAAAGGAGCTCCAAGAGGTGGAGAAAACCTTGAGGGTCTTCCTAAAGATATAATGGATACACAGATAGAGGATGTACCTTGGTAATATCAACACCATATGGTTGGAGTGTTATAGTTGAGAAGTCACTTGCTTCGGTGAGTGGCTTCGAAAAAGTGTTCTACAATAGGCATCGTGGGCTTGGGGATTTATCAGACATAGCTCAACTAGATTTTTGTTTTATCGACATGTATTTGATATATAAAGGTAGTGGGCCTTGTATTTTCTCAACACATTTTATAAAAGCATTTTGCAAAACTAATAATTCGTATTGATTTCTATTTGGCTATTATCTTATAAAATGTGTTATGTATGGAAATTAAAATTTTTGCAAATGTCTATCTAATACATAAATTGGTAGAGTGCTTGCTAATTATGAATATTTCTTGGAATGTTTTGATATTCTAGCTAGTTAAATTCTCATTCCAAGAGACAAGCCCTTAAATTTACTTGTAGAAGAGTAGGACTTATTACAGAATAAACATTACTTGACTATAGCACTATGAGTTGAGAAATAAGTTGAATAACTAAATGACTAATACCAACAAAAATGGCATCAAGTAATAATTGAATGGCTACACTATACTCCATGATATTAGTAGTTTTACAAGAAAGACATAGACCATGTAAACTCTCATATTCACCAATAGGCATATAGATTTCCAATGTGGCAGATGCAAGGTTTTGAGTGTTGTAGCTAGAACCATTAGCAAAGCCAACATAAGGTAAAGGGAGTGTCAACATCTGCAAACCAAGGAAACTGTAAGATAGGCAATGAAGGATAGAAACTGTTTACAAAAAGAAAAAATGTAGCACACCAAAATATCGTACATAAACCTATAGAGTTCCCATGTGAAAATATTCTAAGCATAATACGTTTTAAGGTAAAGCCCAGTTTTCGGCTCTCCTAAAGGAATTCCATTGTAATCGACTAGCTCTTCAGAATTTTTTTTCTAATACTTCTTTGATGATATAAGGACCATGCCACACAGGCTCAAACTTAAATACTCCTAACTTATCATGTTCTTGATCATACAGAAGGACCAAGTCACCTTTAAAAAAAGCTCAAGGTTCAACATTTTTATCATAATAATATTTAACATGTTCCTTGTGTGCTTCATTAGCCAAAGTAGCATCATGACCAGCTTCATCTAAACATGCTAAATACAAATGTGTTCTCCCTTGGTAGAATTAGTAGGGATTAGTTTAATGGCTAGTTTCAAAGACGTAATGTCGTATTCAATCGATAAAACAACCTTTATGCCATATACTACATTGAAAGATGTAAAAAAAATCATTTTTTTGGTAAAGGTTAGATATGCCAATAATGCTAAGAAAAGAATCAATGCCAATTTTTTTGTGAATCCCTATAATCTATTGAAGTATCGTTGTGACAAGTTTGTTTATTTCTTCCACCTAGCCATTATCTTGTGAATAGTAAGGTGATGAGTTTTCATGGCGTAAACCCAACTTGGCAGATAATTTGGACATCATATGATTTTAAAAATGAGAGACATGATTAGTGACAATGGCTTGAGCACACCAAATCTAGCAATAATATGGCTGAATACAAAAAGGGTTGCAATTGTCCTGTTATTGGAAACGTAGGCATCACCTTTACCTATTTAGTGAAATAATACATGGCAACGATGATGTACCCATGTCCACTGTCCAAGTGATTGTTACATGTCATAAAGTAAATGCCCCATTTAGAGAAACAGTCAACAATAACTGTAGGGTAATGTGGAGAACGAGTTTCACACATTTTATGATTATATATTTAACACAAATGACATTTTTGGACCACCAATATGCAATATTTAAAGAGAGATAGCCCATTACAGAAATTTCGAGGTATAAAATGGGCCTCAAAACAAAAATGTAGAACCAAAATAAAATTTATAAGAACCAATAGATTCAATATGATGATGTCAAACATGGGGGATGATTCAGCATTTTTGGAGTAAAAAATTGAACACATTAAAAAATTAAATTAAAATTAAAAAAACTACTTTTTCAACTCGTATTTTCAACTTATCTCCCTATGGTTTTGCTTAAATTTGGAGTGGGAGAACTCATTGGATGCAAAATTTAGTTCCTCATCCAAGGAGTACTCATCTTGCATGCTTTCGATGGACCCTGCTACACAAAAGATGAGAAATACATCAATAACGTGAATGGAATCACCTCTTTTTTTATGTATTTCTCATTTTTTGTGTTACAATATCCATCGAAAGTATGCGACATGGATACTCCTTGGATGAGGAATTAAATGTTTCTTCCAATGAGTGCTCCCACTCAAAATTTGAGTAAAAAAGTAAGGAGATAAGTTGAAAATACAAGTTGAAAAAATATTTTTCTCTTTTTTCCCTCTAAAATTTGATCATGAAATCTAATATTTTATTATTTCCATTATTATTTTATAATATTCCTTAAGATTCCCATTTTAGACCTTAAAATTTCTCTAATGTAAAAATATCCCGCATACTAAATTTTTTGAAATGTAGCATAGCCAGACATATGACTAACACATGCTCTAGATTGGTAATCCTTAATAACACTTTCATCTTCCTCATGTGTTAAACAACATAGAAAAATATTGTTGACACCATGTCAATAATGGGTATCACCAACAATAATGTATTGTTGAGCTTGGTATCGAATTTGATGACGTTCAACGCGTGATAAGTCTCAAAATTGTTTTTTGGCTTTGGAGATAGACAATGATATCTCCATACCATGAATTGGAATAAATGATCAAAAAAAAGATATTTTCTAGGTATCAAATATTTGGCCACTAATTTTTTTCTTTTTAGGTGTTAACACCAAAAAATCGTACACATGTTAGTACAATCCAGAAGGAACTAAGAGTGTCCAGCAGAATTTACAAGTGGACATTTTCCAGTTGAATACATTATGAAGTTTAAAAAAATCAATGTTCTCCTAAGGTCCAAAGCTTACAAAGGAAAAAAAATTAAGGCATCATTCTTATTCCTTTGATAAATGCACGGGCGAGGGATAACCTCCAAAATTTGTATTTTTGGAGAAAATGATGGCTCAGCAATCTAGGACCACTTTACAGACTTGGGGTTGATTCTCTCACATTAGTTCAATTGAGTACAACCGAATTTGAGTCGCCTTCGAGATATGTAGCTCTAAATGCAATCGTCATTTCCTAGTCAAGCGTATTTATCATACACGTACCAAGAGAGGGAAGAAAGATTCAGAACGTTTCTATATAAATAGGCCATGGGCGAACCAAAACACGAGGCATTGTTATGCTGGCCAAATTGTTGTTTGGGGAAACCACCATTTCATTTTTGAGGACAAGGAAGTGAATAGAACTAGCATGTTGATAATATTTCTTCTAAGAAACCCAAAATGTTAGTGAGAGAAGAGGAATCCACCATTGGAGAGTCTTCACACTTATATGAGAGAGAGGAGAAACTTGCAATGAGATTGAGTCAAGAAACCCCCTTGCTTACGATTTTTTAGCTCCATATCTCAAAGAAGTCTCTTCAAGTATCTGAGAATCATCTATTTTATTCAACCTCTACCACCAAAAATCAATAAATGGAGATTTTTCCATATATTATTTGTGTTTCCTCCATTTGGGCATTGTTTTGTTTATGTACATGTTTGTTTATTTTGTGCTAATATATGCATTGTTTCCAGTATTTAAAATATTGTGTTTATTTAAGTTTGTCTACTAACAACACTAATTTTGACTGTGATCCTTCATAGGGAACAATCCACTGCTAAGGGGGTTTCTTTTGGTACACTTGTTCTCCAAAAACACTACTATAGGAATGGTGAACCTACTACTCTATTTCATTAATCTAGAGATTGTTTTTGCAAGACCTCCTCTCTACACAACCATCCTACAAGGCACTCTTCACCTCTCTATATTTTTTACAGTTTACCAAGATATGTTTTGAGACTGTGGAAGTGAAAAAAATTATGTTTTTGATCGTTCCCGTGCGTGTGTCTATACAAACCACGCAGTCAATAGAAAGCACAAAAAAACTTGTATTTTTTCTCTTTTCTAGAGTGATTGGTAGCCTTTAATGAATTGCGTTCACCTCTACATTCAATATTATCTATTTAATACCTCTGGTTTCTTTACAAACATAATTGGTGAAGAAATTAGAGTATTTTTCATTATGTATTTGTAAATAACCACATGGAGAAAAGTAAGTGGCCAAATACCAGATATGTTTTTCAAATTATTTTGGTTAAATTTATACAAATCACATATCTTAGTTAGTGAAGAAGTAAGTGGCCCATTATCCTTGAAACCAAAGCATTCTTTGGGATTAGGAGAAAATGTTACTACAGAAAGTAAGTAATCCCTACTTCCCTTACATATTTTAGATGAACCTGGGATTGCATATGAAAACCTTCACAAAAAATTTGAATTTCCATCTCTCTTATTGAAATCCACATAGTAATAGGAAAAAAGTAAGTGGCCCATAATCCAAAAATATATTTCTTTTTTCCATGCAAGGAAAAATCAACACTTAGCATAATTAGAAGGATATTGAAAAGGATGATCGTATATCCACATCTTGTCACACTTTGTATATTCACTTGCATCACACACTAAGCCTTCATATGCTTTTTACTCAAGAAGGCTCCATGTTTTTGGAGACTTGGGTACTACGTATATTCTCGCTTACAAAATCACTCCATAAGTGAATTAAGACTCCTTAAAAACAACCATAACTTGAACTAATTAAATTTCCTCACAGGGGCCACCAAAAAAATTATAGTTTAGGGTAGGACCATTGGGGGTAGGACACCATCGTCATGTTACACCATTGAAACATATTTGTTTCCTTTTAAGGGAGCTTAAGATCCTTTAATCATGCCATGAAAAAGAATACCTAGGCATGCTAGAGACCCAATTCAGAGGGGGTTCAAGTTAGGTCTAGTGTGTGCGGTACTCTTTGGGGATATTTGACCCATCTAGTGCTTGGTACTAGTAACTAACTACCAAGAAGCTAAAGACTTGAATGGTCACGTGGGACGAAGGTAATTAGTGACCAAATCTACAACATCCTTTCCCTATAAGTGATGGTGCAAGCATCACTTGAGCCTCAATACCCTTACCTTGGTTGACTCTTCGGCTGCTGGAAGGCATGACCATTTATTTCGGGATGTTGCCCGAGGACCCATCAGAATATATCTCTGGAAGGCCTAGTTACTTTGAGAGTGGACACGTTAATTAATTCTACATAGGGATTTTTATCATACGCAACAAACAAAAACCCTTTTTTTGTTTGCTTGATCACATAGTTTAAATTAAAGGAAAATAAATGATTTATATTTTCTCTTTTTTTTATGTATGTGATCCAAATTGCATTGATATTTATCTCCTTCCCTCACCATACATAAAGTAACACACACTTTTAAATTGACACAATAGGAGACCCCACGTCTCCCCATTGATCTAGATGTTTTTGTAACCTCCCCCCATTATTGGGATGTGTGCTAGGACTCCCACCATTTAGGTAGAAAGGACATTAGTCGTCACCATTATTGGATCTTCCTTTATTGGTGCATATTTTCTCAAAATCATCCTTGGAAAAGTACACCCTTCACCACTCCAAAAGGATCTCCACACGCTACCCTGTTTGGGAGCATACACACCTTTCCTCTAAACAGTCCTCGAGATATCCATCAAGGTAATTCTCCCATGACATGCCCACAAAGGACTCCGTTACATATAGATTTCTAGAATCATTTCACAATGGTAGGTAATTCACATATCCCATCCTTAGGTTTTCTAAACCTACTGTATTTAAGCAATCTAATCGATGACCCGATCACCCATGGTCAAAATTGGCCAGCTATGGCCACCAAGCTCCCTTTGAACATTGAAAAACTTGAGGGAAAATAGGGTGAAGATCGAGGAAACCATGAAATGAAATTTCACTTGTGGTGTTCGTATAATAGTATCATAGAAGATACTATTAGATTGTGACTATTGTAACGCACCCTAGGTGGGCCTGCTGCGAAATGGTATGTGGACCAACCCTTTGCGTCACATAGCTGTTGCTTTCATCACGTTCTTCCAACTCTTTTTCTGCCACGATTTGGGTCTAGAAATCATAACCAACTTCCAACAAACAACTTCTACTCACATCTCCTACCATCTCCATGAATGGCGAAAACGTCATAGCCTATGCAAAACCCAATTTGAAGATAAATTCCTCCTGGATATATTCTTGCAATCCCTCACATATGAAATATGTAAGAACATGGAAAATTCATGCTTTCAAATCGAGGAATAAGCCATTAGTAAATCCCAACAACTAGAGCTTATATATACCCAATCTGGGTACATTTATCATGTGCTTCCAAACACCCCGCACCCGTAGAATTATAAAGAGATCCCAGGCACATCCACCACTACTGACAGATTAATTGGGTCCCTATTCCAAATTGACCACACCAACAACTACCAAAACCCTGGGTATTTATTCAATGACCAAGCATATCATGCTACCTACAACGCACCACCATTGCAACATTCAAGGTACTGTAATGATCAACCTGCACCTATGTAGAACATAGTCAATATGGTTAACCAATACCAACCTCCGTAAGGAGGTTCATACCTCCCCCTCAGAGGAATCAATAGTCCTTGAGTCATTACATTGATCAGGGATAAAGAAACTAGTATTCTTCTCTCCTAGCACAACAACAAAACTTGGCACCAACACAAAATAATGCATGGGTGAATCTACCGCAACCTTCTCTTGCTTGACACCAACAATTGATGGAGAAACAAAATTGAGTTAATCCTTCCAACACAATTAATAGGAAACTAAAAATTAAGCCATAGGGAGAACCGAAGCAGTGGGGGGGCAGTAATCAGCAACAACCCCCAAGGGCACTGGGAAGGGACAATGCTAACTAGAATCAAAATCAGGGAACGACCAACAATAACCCATAGAAACAAGGCAAGAGACGAAGTCTTCACACTAATCATACATGCGTTATCTGTGGAGAGTACGATCATTATACACACCACTTTCCTCAACTTCCTAATTTAAAAAGGATACAAGACAATAGGAGACAAGGCATTCAACAAATTTTAGTGATGTTGGACCCCTTCCCCCATCAGGGAGTTGTTAACACCCAACATGAAAATCCCTAAACTCATCCATTTAAAGGGAACCTCCATTACAATCCTAATCATGATATTTTTATGACAGGGGAAGATATTCTTTTTCAAACAAGGAATCAAAGTTATTAAAATCCCCCAGAGCCTGATCCATCCACTCCAGCCACAACAATACCTACAGGGTAATTGACCATCACATACGATGTGCAAGACACAATTAAAAAGAATCTCATAGCTACCATATATTCGATGTCTTCGCGCAATCACCTTCATTTATGTCACCACTAGAGGTCCTACAAACATGCCCAACCCAGCAGAAAGCCTTATTTTCTGCTCTATAAGCAATTGATCCATCTCATTCCCACCTAATAGTCTTTGCATTGGACAAAGCTACTCCATGGCTACCCTCAAATTTCGCTTTCCAAATATCGGTTGTTTGGTCAATTTAGTGTGATCTAAATTGATATTTATAATGTCAACTCGGGATTCGTAAATTGACGAAGTGAGGTGTACTATATGTACTTAGATAACCATTTCCTTAGGCTTTTGTCGTTTTTGTTGGGTGTGGAGCCTGATTATCTTCTATATTCAAAAGTACTGCCACATTGGACCCCAGTTTGAAATGGGGGTGGCAAAGCCGCCCGTAAAATATTCGCTGCAGGGGGGTCCAGGGTGGGGTGGCTGCGACCTTTGGGAGCCCCCCCCTGGCGGGGGG
>APFE030950475.1:0-18495 GCA_000404065.3 Pinus taeda | reverse complement strand
AAGGCATTGATTGGTAAGATTTCTCCTCAAGTGTAAAGATACTAAAAGGGGTGGGGTCACCACCTATTTTTCTGAAAGGAAGCTTTGGTCAATCTATTCATGAAAAGGTTTTATTGAATTAGTATTTTTTATAGAATAATGTAGTGAATGATTCATTTTAATTTGTTGGAAATTCAATATTCAAAGGTAAGTCATTACCATGTGAAACAAATATTTAGAGACAATGTCTATTTAGTAGTGGCCATATAAATAATAATAACAATAATCTAATTTGAAGGTCATGGTCAAGACTAGACACCAAATTGATGTATGATATCACCTTGTTTGTGTGACAAAGGACCTACCTTTGCATCACAAATTGATTCCCAAAATCTCTGAAGGTGTACAAACTCCCCCTCTAGATTTAAACATGTGGTCTCATATGAGGAAGCACATGTCCTTAGCAATTAAATCCGTTCAATCTATAAACCTCCCATTTTGATAAAAATCTTACAACAAATACAAGGTTTCAAGCCAAATATGTAACTCTCATAAGATGGTTTTAGAATTACCCAAAGGGCCAAAAAATTATTTTTTTGCATGAGAATGGGAAAAATAATCTTTTGTAAGTGTCATCTTGTATGCCATTTTCATTTGAGATCATTTTCATTTTCATGTTAAGAGTAATTTGAATGTGTTATCAGCATGCATATATGTATTTTGGATATTGTTGTTCAAAATGAAAAATATTTGATAAATACTACTTTATGTTGCATAATTATTGGAAGAAACTCAGAAAAACCTATATGAATGTTAAATTATATTATCTAAATAAATTATATTTTTCTTTATGTGCTAAGCAGAGCCTAAGATGGAGTCAACTCTAAACTTGAATGGAAGAACAATTTTCCCACTAATGGGATTCTATTAGTAGAATTCTATGACACTCGAAACATTGCTTTGTTATTTCAATTTATCTTTCATTTTTATTATATAGCAAATTTAATAAGAGGGAAAAAATCCATTGAATATGGTTTATGTACCATTCTAAAAATTATATTTCTTAGAGTGTGATATTTCATGTTCGACAAAAAGTCTTATTTTTTTTTGTCTTTTTTTCATTAGACATTTTAGGAATATATATGTCTTTCATTTTTATTTATTTCCTTTATTAAACATTGTGTATGTACTACTTTACAGATTTGGCTGGATCAAATGCAATTATACACTAAAATGACATAGTTTTGTTATTTTTTTTATTGGACATAGGAAGAATAATTAGGTCTTTCATTTTTATTATATTATTAATTTAATAGGCAACAAATAGCTAATTTAATGTAGTGGATTTACATTTTATAAATCATATTATTTATAAAGGACATGTTTTACATTGGACAAAATTTTCTTATACATTAAAATTTCATCATTCTTGTTATATATATGTATATATATTTTATTAGATATGAAGAATAATTACTAATAGTGTATACATTAAATTGATTGTGATAATTGTATGTTTGAATTGTGTATGTTGAAACAATCTAAACACATTGTATCAAGTGATTAATAGTAAATGTAGTGAATAATGTTTTTCTCTTAAAATGACTTATACCAATTCAATTGGAAGACCATATAGTGCTAGGGATGAGGACTAAAATGAGGCATTGATTGGTAACATTTCTCTTCAAGTGTAAAGCTACTAGCACTGGTGGGATCACCACCTTCTTTCCTTAAAATAAGCTTTCGTTAATTTATTCATGAAAAGGTTTTATTGAATTAATATTTTCTTAATGTAGTGAATGATTCATTTTCATTTGTTTGAAATTTTATACTTTATAATGGCTAAGATCTATACTATTTAAAAAATTATTTTCATAACAATTAAAAGAGCTCCTCTTTGCTTCGTGATTATAATCTCTACTAATAGGGTCATTTATTCATGAAAAAGTTTTATTGAATTAATATTTTCTTAATGTAGTGAATGATTCATTTTCATTTGTTTGAAATTTTATACTTTATAATGGCTAAGATCTATACTATTTTAAAAATTATTTTGATAACAATTAAAAGAGCTCCTCTTTGCTTCGTGATTATAATCTCTACTAATAGGGTCAACCACACGAAGGTGGAATCTTATATGCCCACGAAAACATTACATTGTTTATATGGGGTTTTTTTATATATCAACATGTGGAGATGATTTAATTCTATTAATTTAATATGTTAAATAATTATTGTTGTAGCACTAATATTTATTAAAAATAATTTCTACTTATGATTTTTTGTAAATGTTCCAATTAAATTTTTAATGCTACAATGGAAAATGCCAAAAAAAAATGTTGAAATTATGCAGAAAATAAAAAATTACCAAATACATTTTTAAAAACAAGCAGAAAAATTACAAATCTTGAATTATAAGTAAAATTCAATATAATAAATAAACATTAAAATAGAATACAATAAACTATGAGACTTAATCTAATCATTTATTGACAAAACACACGCATATATTGACAAGATAGTTAGTAGACCTACTTGAGCAATTTCAAATGCAGTGGAATATAAAATGTAAACACATACATTAACCAGCAGACATTGACAAAACAATTGTCACTTTTATATGCAATTTCAAATGCAATGGAATATAAAATGTAAGCACATACATTAACAAAACATTCTCATTTTTATATGCAATTTCAAACAACACACAAAATTAAAACTTAGATGAAGATATATACAATTTTAAATTTTTAAATATTAAACACAAAATACAAATTCAAATAAATAAGAAAAAACACATATTTTACAATTCCAAATAAGGAAACACACATCATACAATGTCAAGTCAATACAAAAACAAACACTCAAATATTAAATAAAAAAACACACAATATACAAAGTAAAACATACATTTTATATACAAACTCAAATTTAGGTTGAGAAATTAATTACAATCATAGTTCAATACAACAAACCCACAATTGAAATTTCAAAACACATACAATACACATTTTCGTAAATTAACGTCCCCACACACACACATGTGTGTGTGTGTGTGTGTGTGTATATATATATATATATATATATATATATATTTGTATGTGTGTGTGTGCAATTTCAAATAAAGAAACATAAAGAGTACAAGTTCAAACAAACAAACACACAATATATAAATTAAAATATACATTATGAGTACAGACTCAAATTCATATTTAAGACAACAAAAACATGATTACAATTTCAAACAATGCACAAAATTCAAATTTAAATGAGGAAATATATAATTTTGAATTTTTAAATATTAGGCACAAAATACAAATTCAAATAGGAAAACACATGTTTTACAATTCCAAATAAGGAAACACACATCAGACAATTTCAAGTCAATACAAAAACTAACACTCAAATATTAAATAAACAAACACACACTATACAGAATAAAACATACATTTTATATACAAAGTCAAATTTAGGTTGTGAAATTATTACAATCACAATTCAATACAATAAACACATGATCACAATTTCAAGACACATATAATACAAATATTCATAAGTAAATATCCACACAGTCACTCACACATATATATTGAATTTCAAATAAAAAGAGATACGGAGTACAATTTAAAATAAATAAACACTCAATATACAAATTCAACTTAACAAACAACATACAATTTCAAATAACTAATTGTGCATCACACAATTTGAAGTCAATAAAAGAAAACACTCAGACATGCTTATGCAACTTTAAGAAAAAATAAAAACACAATATACAAATTAAAATATGCATTATGCATACACATTCAAACTCATAATTCAATACAACAAAAACACATGATTACAACATCAAACAACACACAAAACTCAAATTTAAATAAGGAAATAAACATTTTTTTCTGAATTTTTAAATATTAGACACAAAATACAAATTCAAATAGAAGAACATATACTTTACAATTCCAAATAAGGAAACACAAATCAGACAATTTTGAGTCAATACAAAAATAAACACTCAAATATTAAATAAGCAAACGCACAATATACAAAGTACATGTTCAAATAAACAAACACACAATACACAAATTCAACTAAACACACAACATACACTTTCAAATAACTAATTAAGTATCATACAATTTCAAGTAAATAAAAGAAAACACTCAAATATGCTTGTGCAACTTTAAGAAAAAATAATCTCACAATATCCAAATTAAAATCTTTACTACGCATACACATTAAAATTCATAATTCAATACAACAAAAACACATGTTTACAATTTAAAACAACACACAAAATTTAAATTTAAATAAGGAAATATACAATTTTCAATTTTTAAATATTAGACACAAAATACAAATTCAAATAGAAGAAAACATATTTTACAATTCCAAATAAAAAAACACACAATATACAAAGTAAAACATACATTTTATATACAAATTCAAATTTATGTTTTGAAATTAATTACAATCACAATTCAGTCAACAAACACACAATTGCAATTTCAACCCACATGCAATACAAATATTCATAAATAAACATTCACACACATATATATGTAATTTGAAATAAAGAAACATATAGAGTACAAGTTCAAATAAACAATCACACAATATACAAATTAATCTCTACATTATGCATATACATTCAAATTCGTAATTCAATACAACAAACACATGAATACAATTTCAAATTACATACACATATTCATAAATAAACATTCATACAACCATTCACATACATATGGAATTTGAATTAAATAAAAATACAAAATGCAACTCCAAATAAGCAAACACACAATATACAATTTTGTGTTGAAATAGAAAAGAAAATAATCATTCTCAAAACCACTCACATATATATTCGATTTCAAACAGGCAAACACACCACTGCACTGACCCACACACACACGCACAATTGAAAATGAACAAAGAAATATGGTACAATTTCAATTCAAAATATCAACGTAAATACATAAAACATTTTCAAAATCACAAACATATATATACCAAACAAAAAGCAAACAAAAAAGCACCAATATGAATGGTTTGTTAATTAGAGAGATATTTAGTGTTGTCCAGTACATTGTGGAAGGTTGTCTAATTTGTATTTGGGTAAAATATTTTAAATTTTTTTAGTTAAAAGTGTGTTTTTGGTTAAATGCAATTGTAATAAGTGTTATAATATAAATAGATGATCATGTAAGTGTAAGATGACGTTCTTCAAATATAAATGGTATAAAGTAAATGCATCTTAAAAAAATGTGTTGTGACGCATATGAGTTTAAAGAAAAGTAATCAACACAATAAAAAATAACTACACTACTCAAAGAAAAATGGAGCCCATCCTCCTTGAGAAGTTGGAAGGAGTTTAGCCCATTCCATAAAAAATAATTTCTCTTACAATATTTGAGAAAAGAAAAAACATATATATAACGACACAATATTTATTTTGGGCAAAATTCTTTTTGCCTGTAGTGCCATACAAGTATTAGAGAAAAACAATATATTTTTAATAAGATATAACAAAAATTATCAATTTCCTTTTTATATAAAAAGAATGATCCTCTCTATCACATATTTAAATAATGAAAATAAATATGAATTTACTTTCCTTCACATTTTTTCTAACAGTATAAGTCATTTCTAGAAATAACTCCACAATATAAGAAAAAAATGCCCATAAAAAGATATTATTAATGAGATATAAGATGAGAGTTTTACTTTAATTTTTCCATAGTCCACAGACTAATAAACATAATTTAAATAAAAATATATATTATGAATCATGATTATATATGTAATTAATGGTATAACTAAATTTGATTTTTAAAAAGAAGGATAGGTTATTCCAGTTCCGAAAAATAAAAAGTAAAAACCAATTCATTTCGTCTTATCTGACTTTAACTATCTCTAGGAAAAACTATTACAAATGGTAAGAGGGACATAATTGAGGGGCATAATTGACTCTCCAAAGAAGGCTGTAACTGATATAGGAGGATTGAAGTGAAGCGAAACAGAGCTATATAACATACAATTCCCAATTGACGTGAAAGAGCTGAGCTGAGATGCATTATTATTATTTTTTTAAAAGTTGAATACACCAATGATAAAAAGGAGAGTTGTATTAATATTTTGAAAATGTATGCATTATTAATTTGAAAAATTAATAAACCGGTGAAAAGGAAAGGGTTTCAAGGTAGGGTTAAAATTGTTTCATGGTAGGGTTTTTTATTTAGTTACAGATAAAAATTACAAGGTTCAAAACCATGGACTGAAGTAGCACATTAACACAATGTATCTGCCTCTAACCAGCACGAATGGTACAGGGCCTCGCTAATACCAGAGGGAAATAAATGAGTAGAAATGGTAGACGACTGGACTGGACCGGATTTGATGGGGCGTTGAATCCCCAAAGAAGGCGAAGGTGAAAGCTGTAATGTAATGTAACTGATTCCGGAGGATTCAAGCGAAGGAAAGCTATATATATATAATAGAGAATCCCCATTGACACAGCTGAGTTGCATTATTATTAATAATTTAAAAGTTGTATAAAGCAGAGATAATAAAGAGCAACTCACTGTATGTATGTATTATTATTAATTTGAAAACGTACATTATATATTAATTTGAAAATTTAATAAATAGGGTAACTGTAAGCAGACGAAGTTTTAATGAGGTGCGTTTTGAGTTTAATTGGCATGTTAACATTGTTTCAGGGTGGGCTTTAATTGGTTACTTATAAAATATATAAGGGTTAAAAACCATGTATTACAGTATCAAATAACACAATACAAAGTAAGTTATAATAAAAAATACTACGAATTAAACTTATACACAGCACAACAAGCAATAATAAAAACCCTCGGGTTAAAATAACATACGGCGGAAAATACAGTGAAAGAAGCCACATGTTAAGCTAAATCCAGAGATATGCATGGATTGAAGCAATGAATGAAAATATTAATGTAATAGAAATGGTAGGGTAGGGTAAAACCATTGAGTGGAAAATAGAACCCATGAAGGGTAAAATTCCTCGAAAGAAAACAGAGCCTTAAATCCAGCTCATGCACACGGCATAAGGGTATAACAAATTATAACAAATTATTGAGGAAACCGAGCCTTAAATCTATGGCTGGTGCACACGGCGCAATACAAAACGCGTTAAAGCTAAAAACATGAGGTTGAACCAACACACAACACAACACAATATACCATATGAGTTATACCCGAAAGTGAAAAAAACCCAAGGGTTAAACGAACAAATAACACAATACACAGAAACCAAGTTATGTCCAAAAGAAAGCATGTGTTAAACTAATAAAGATGTGGTTATACTGGAGAACCAATACACAGAAACCAAGTTACGTCCAAAACAGAAACCAAGTTACGTCCAAAAGAAAGCATGGGTTAAACTAATAAAGAAGAGGTTATACCGGAAAACCACAAACTAAATTAAACTAGAATGGGTTAAACTAATAAAGAAGAAGCTATACCGGAGAACAACAAACTAAACCAAACTAATACGCAGCACATTAAACCCAAATACAGAGCTATGGGAAGTGATTCAAAAATGCAGTGATGCTTGAATTCGCAAGGGATGGGATAAATTCGTGAAGCTACAGCCAGGGACCGATTGAAGTTAAACTAAACTAATATGCAGCAGATTAAACCCAAACACAGAGCTATGGGAAGTGATTCAAAAAGCCAGTGATGATTGAATTGGTAAGCGATGGGGTAAATTTGTGAAGCTAGATCCAGAGATCGATTAAAGCGATGAAGGAAAAATAAAATGTAATAGAAATTTTCGAGGAGGCCGATTGAAGAAAAAATTAAATCTATTAGAAATTTTTGAGGTGGAAGCAGAGCCTTAACCTAATTCAAAGGAGACATACACATACATGGCCATCTCTACATACCTCGAATTGGGATTCGATTTCATCTGTTCAGCCAGATAATTGGGATCTACGAGGTAGGTTTTGAATAGTAGCAACGTCAACCAACTATTTCCTTATTTTCATTAATTTCCCTGAACAAACTAAAATACAAGGTTATGAAACGGAATTAGTTGTCACAGCTGAGCGCACAGATGAAAAAAATCACTGAATAGAAATTAAATAGAATGTAATCCATACCATTCCCGAGAGATAATTGATCTCTATGAAGGCAAAAAACTGTTAAGAAACTCAACTTCCCTGCCCTGCCGAGATAATTGATCTCTATGAACGCAAAAAACTGTTAAGCAGCTCACCTGCCTTGCGCTACAGTGCCCTTCTTTTGCCGGCCTCAGCCTCCTCCTCTATCCCACACAACCATGACTGACTCAAACATGAACTCGACCTACACTTAGACAGACAGACCCAATCTCAAACCACACAGACAGCCAAACACACACAAGCATAGCAAGACGTGATATGGACAGAGGAGGAGGAAGATGCTGGAAAAATGATAAGAATAAATATATGTATAGGTAGGTATTCCCAGCACCGTTCAACGGCTACCAGAGTTTTACCGACTATACTTCCTCTCGAATCGTAGATAATATACCTGTTCCGTCTTCAATTTTAGAGTTCGTGTTTTTTTTTTAAATTTCAATTGAATCAGCGCCTTTTTGAAAACAGGTTGTTGAGTGGATGCTTTTTTCGTGCAGGTTGTTTTTGCTTTTTGGGTTGTTATTTTCATTAATGCTTGCTTTTCTTTTCATACCCTTCCAAACGCACATGTTACAAATAGGGCTTCAATTCATGGTTTTACCGTTTTTTATTTATTCACATAATTACGTATTGTGTATTCAATTCTGATTTTGATGTTTTATTTATTTTGGAGGATGTTGGAAACACTATGTTGAAAGGCTTGATGATTGGAGCATTTGCTAGACATACCATATTATGTTATTTATTTTTAATTTTATCTACTAGTTATATGAAATTTATTGGATATTAATATTTTTCTTTTCTTTTCTTTTTTAAATTGCAAAGCATCTTGACAAATTTGTAAAACTCGGTTTCAAAAGTTTTAAAAACAATAAATATTCACAGTGAAGGGGAATTAGTGTAGCAATATAAACGATAAAAATACAAATGAAAATGTGTATTCCCACGGGGAATTAGTGTAGCCATATAAACGATAAAAATACAAATGAAAATGTGTATGCCCATGTATTAGCAAATCCTTACAATGAGGGCGAGGTCTTCCATCTTGATAGGAGTTACACTTTTGAAAGCGGGAAGAAATCTTTACAATGAAGGGCAAGGTATTTTATCAAATCTTTACAATGAAGGGCAAGGTCTTTTATCTTGATAGGAATTATACTTTAAGAAAAGGAAATGAATCTTTACAATGAAGGGCAAGGTCTTTGATCTGGATAGGAATTAGTGTAACCATATAAACGATAAAAGTGCAAGTGAAAATTTGTGTGCCCACACATTAACAAATCTTTACAATGAAGGGCAAGGTATTCGATATTGATAGGAATTAGTGTAGCCATATCAACGAAATGGCTAGTAAAAAAAACACTTACGTCATGATATATATCACATTACCAAGAATAAAAAAATCATGAAGATCTCAAAACCCATAATTAAATCTAATCAATTCTCTAGAATGTACCCATTTGCTTTTCCTTCATCTCCCAAGTAATATGTAGGTCTTTATGAAGATGTTGATGAGCTCTAATGTGAATGCTAAAATTCAACATAAGGAAGCAATTCCTCTTGATTAGCAAAGGTTGACCTTTGTTGGGATAAGAAACCTTGAGATACACTTTTACACGTTTATCCTAAAGGAATTGACTCTCTCATGAGATCTTTTTTTATGTGTTGGTATGCAAATTTTTCTCAATCACTTCAACCTAAGAGTTAGAAATAATTGACATTGTTAAGGAACACATTTAAGATAAGGATGGAATTTCTCCATAACCATATAGGTTGATCTCTCTTGATAAGCAAGGGAAACTCCTATAACTCAGGGAAGATTACTCGCCTTAACAATGGTGTAAAAACTACATTTAATGAGGTTGGAACCATTGTCACAAATAGTGGAAGAAAAGATGTTCCAGAGAAGTATAATCATCCGTTGAGCTTTCTTGACAAGTATGGGCAACTCCTATAAGTAAGGGCTAGATTATTAGCCTTAAAAATGGTGTAAAAAGTACATTTAATGAGGTTGGAACCATTTTCACAAATAGTAGAAGCAAAGATCTTCTAGAGAATGATACTCATATTATTATTTCATGTGATATAGAAGTTGGTTAATATTCTTTCCATTTTTGTTTTATACCTATTTTAAACAGTCAATAAGGTATAACTACCAAAATTTTCTCATGTGAATCAGTTATTGTGCTTTGATTTTATCTCCACCTATATACTCATCATATGAAGTTATATAGTTGTTGTAATTATTTGGAAGCTTTTTGCCCCTTTGTGTCTTCCATAAACATTTTCTATCTATTATTCAAATAGCATTGTTGTCAATTTTACTTATCTAGGAAAGAAACTTCCTAAGTTATTTTATAAATGTAATTGAATATTTTTTATGAACCCTAATGTAGATTTACTATAATAGGAGGCACTAGGATGGTTGGAAAATATTTTAATCAGTTTCTGTCAACTACAAGTCTATATATTTTCTATATATTACTATTTAGTATTCACAGTTCTCAACTATAATTACTCTTCCATTTTTTAAGTTAACCCAATGAAAAACACTTTCTTTTGCTTTATTTCCTAACAGTATTTGGGCACTAAAGAAGACTTGAACACATTTTTAATATCTAAGATTTCAATTATTTCCCTCTTTTTCATGGCTACTATTCTCAATGTCCCAATTTGATATGGCTTATTGAAATTTGTGATTTCTTTCCCTACAAACATTTTGATTTGATCTCAGGTGTGTGCTTAATAGTTTTCTCAAAGTACGTATTTCATGGTCAACATTATAAGTCCTTAAGTTAAAATCCAATTGATTTAGCTTGATTACATTTATGTATTTAACATTCATGAAAACTACTATGATAAGGCTCTAGGAGTTGGTGTTAAGGAAACATGTGGGTTGGTTATAGGGAGATTGTTTGTTTCAATATATATGGTGGACAAGATATGATTTTGGTAATGGAAAGTCCTATGTATGCATGAACATGCTGGATGGTGGTGAAAATGTCTTGTTTGTTAGTGTTTTCCCCATTTTTAGGGGACTCATTTATTCAAAGTGCTAGTTGGTTTTTGCAATTTTGAATGAAAACAAACAGAAATTTACAGTATTAGCCCAAGGAAACATCTTTCAGTAATTAATGATTTCACTTATAGAAAATCATGGTAAAAAATAGCGTTGCATGCAATGCTATTAGTTTGATACTGTACAAGACTTACGCATGAAAAATGACAAATAATTTCAAACCTTTTACTATGTAGATAGAGTATAATGTCCAATAATTTCACACAAGTTCCTAGATAATGTTATAAGCTAGTTCAACTTTTATCTTTGATGGTTGATTGCTTGTAGCAAAAATTTCTATTCCATGAATACATATTTCCCTTCCATGGCAACTTGGAATCATTCTTGTGGAATTGTATTATTTTGTCATGTTCAATAGTTAATGTGTTGCATTGAAGCATAATGATAAAATGTTATCTCATTCTGTGAAAACAAGACTATCATAATTGGTATATCCTTTGCATTTTTTCTTCAATCATTTCACCATCCAATTTGGGAGCGAGTTGAAGAGAATCTATTTGAATTTGTCACAACTACTTTTAATTACAAGGTATTTGTATTGTCTTAACAATTAGTTCTTAGAACTCATCTTAGGTGCATCATTTATTTTCCTCTCTTAGGTTCTTTTTAATTTTTGAGTTGTTTTCCTTACAAGTCTATGCCCTTTCTTCAAAACATGAACAAAATATTTTTTTTTTGAAAATAAAATAAATGATTACATCTTTAACCCTTTAGTTATGCTTGATGGTAAATTCAAAACAAGAAACAAGTAGTACAAAAATCCACCTTAGTATGTATTATCCTATGGTACTTTTTTTTTCATTTTTAGTTGTTTGAAATAGTTCGAAGAGTCGATTTTTTGGTAAAATATTTCGAAATTAGTTTTCACAAAAATTTTGTGATACATGAAATGGTTATAGATTTACCACTTTGGCTATGCATGATGGAAAAGTCAAACCTAATAAAAACGGATATCTTAGTATGCATTAATCCATGGTACCAATTTTAATTTTCATTGTGTTTGAAATAGCCTTGAGGAGAAGGATTTTTTAGTAAAATATATGTGAATTAGTTTCCACAAACTTCATATCTTTTGGAATTTTGTAGATTGTCAAGCATTTTTTATTTTTTATTTTTTTTAATTTAGCTTCAAACATGGTATTGGAACCAAAGTTTATTTGTGGTTATAGGGATAGAGAAGGAAAATTTATCTCTTAGTTGCTTCGATTTCTTTATTGAAAATATTGTTTGACTTTCATATACCAATTTTTTTTTGTTTAGCATGACTAAGTAGAGTGAAAAATGAGATAATATTCATGGATAGTGTATGAGCTCTTGGTAGAATAAACAATTTTCCAATGTGTAGATAAATTTTTTGGGTGTAATATTTAGAGTGGGTTAATATTCAATGGTTTTTCAAAATAAAAAATAAAAATAGTTGTCAATTTTGACATTCTTTTTTAATTTATTTGCTCAATGTTTATACTTCAAAATTATTTTAACTTAAAAATCATTAGAACTCTCAATATTTTTACGAAAATATCATTAAACATTTTACATTATGCATATTAGGGAGTACTAATGTTAGACAAGGTTTACAACCTTTAAAACAAATTTCCATCCTTTAAATTTTTTCTACTAGATAGAACCCTTCTAGAAGAAAGAAAAAAGGGGTGAAGTTGTGGAAAATATATAAAATAATTAAGTGAGTAAAAGAAAAGAATAACATGAGACATTGTTGAATAAAAAAGACATATGAGTACTAACTAACAAGGAATAAAGTTGTGGGTCATTTAATGTTTTCATGTTGTGAGCCTTTGTGACATAGTACTGCTGAAATCCTCAATGTGAAGGGTGCATACATTTCATGAAATTTTTTCTATGAAATGATGAAAGACAATTTAGGATGCATAAATGTAATTATATTACAATTTATTGAAAGAAACAATAGATTCTTATTTTATTTCATTAAAGTTTTTTATGCATGTCCAAGTTTATTTCACCTTCATCGCTTCTTTTGATCACAAGGAGAACTAAGGAATTAGTCATTGTACATATATAATAAAAATATGAATATGTAATTTATTCGCTTTATTATAACCATTGTGAACATATAATTAAATGGATTGAAAATTTCTATAGTCGTGAATGTATGATAAGAATCAAAACCCTAACCCCATTATATATATTTCATTAACCAAATTAAAAAATTCATAAAAGTTAGCTAAACTATATCTTTATTATTATAATTATTATTGGAGTTATATAGTATATAAAAGTATGTTTATCCATGTAGATTCACCCTACTATTATTATGGAAATCTTTTAACTGGAAACATTTCTTCTTACATTACCATGGCTTACAAATACCACATTCCCAATGTGATGTGTTGATATGCCATTTTCTTAAATTAATTAATTTGATATAACTTAATTAGTAGTGTATACCTAAATTGGACACAAATATTATCATTGATATGTCAATATTAGGATGAATATTCCAACATGTTCCATGGGGTTTAAATACCTACGATCAACCTAATAATTAAATTATAACTATGGAAGATATATTCAACTATCAATCAATGATAACCATCAAAATGGGTAACCCATTATTCCTATCACATTTAGTAGATTAAAAAAATAGTAGAAATTAAGTAAATTATAACTTTATTACAAATTATATTGTGGTTATTTATAAATTAAAAGAAATTGAATGCATATTTCAAACACAACAAAAAAATGTTAGTTAGCTATGAAATATGTAAATATTACTAGAATGTTCCAACAAATTCCATGGTGTTGAGATATCTTCCATCAACCTAATAATTAACTTATAACTATGGTGATTAGCATAATTATAGGCATATATAACTTTTGGTTGACCGACTTATGTAATAATCATTGGAGTGCAAAAGGTGGATCATTAATCCTTATTAGAATGTTTATACTATGTTGTTCTATTTCCTAGTTATAGCATTCCAACCAAATATCCATTTTGTGTTGTTCTCTTTATAGCATAATATTGTTACTATCCAACTTAATATGTAATCAAACCTAGAATGCTTGGATGAAGCTTCGTTAGTATTAGACTACTTAGATCGGGTTTTATCTTGACCATCATTTTCTTCTATAATTGTTATTGTAGTAACATGGGGTGAATCACAAGTCAAGTAGATATTCAATTTTCTTTTCCTGTTGGGTTCAGTCGACTATCCTTGTTCCTGTGCCTATGATGAGCTTCATTCTATGTTGAGTTTGTCTAGAGTCGATTGTTTATTTTTCAATGAATATATTTTTCCATGTCCAAGAAACAACAAGATGTCACGTCCAATAGATTATTCTAGAAATTGTTCTAATATTCTAGGCCTCCTTTTTTCTACCCTATATAGGGTATCCTCAAAAAAATTTCATGTAATCAAGTGTAGATTCTATTTTTGTTGTGGGTGTTCTAATTGAATACCTAGAAAGGTTTGATTCACATTTATTGTATATGTTTATGTACCTATTCTTTTCCAACTTCTGTGAGCCTTTTATTGCAATATTGTTATGAGATTATGTCACGGGTACTAAGAGGTCAAATTTAAATAGTTGTGTATAATTATCCTTCCCTTTCTTCTTCTTGTTCAATATCCAAAAGGAGTAACCGTATATCCCCTTGTTCTTCTAGAGCTTGTGGTGGAATTTGGAATATTATGTTAGATTATTAACTCATCATATACACATATATTTGGTCAATTATAGGTTGATGCAAAATCTCTTGTTTATGTACATCTAAAGAGTCAACATACCAAACTTCAATTATTTGTAGGGAGAATTGAATGTACAATGAGGGAGGAAACAATTTTTGTATGTGTTGAGGTAGGAAACATTTTTGAAGATTTTTGGATGACTAACTAGTGAAGTTTGTTTCATGTCTAGCCAAATCAGTAAAGAGGGGAACAAAATGGACTTATTAAAATTTTGACATTTATACTGGTTCATATTTAGCATGTCACCAATGTGTTTTTCTTAGTTGTATATTTTTCATGTCATGATCATTTAACCAATTTATTGTAAAATATTGAGTTTAATGTTAAGATACTCTCCCTACTCATGCAAAATGACTCGCTCTCGTTAGGAAAAAATTAGAAATAAGAAAAACAAATTGAGATATCAAAAGCTTAATTTAACAATACATATATTGAACATAATAATATAAACATGAATAAATAGGAACTGAATAAAGAATATTTATTATTCATATTGCACTGAATAGTGCAAATAGGAAAAAACCATATATAAATACACAATTTAGAAATTTAGAAATTTTATAATTTTGAACTATATATATAACTAAATATAGAATAAAAAACATATCTATACTTTATTAATATTAATTGATGGAAGGAACAATAGTTTAAATGAACTTTAGACACAAACATTAAGACCTAAACAAATATACAAAATCATTGTAGAATCTCCTCAAGACCATTACCATATGTTGACTCACAAAAATTGTGTTTTGTGTCAATATCAATAATCAAAGCCATTACTATATGTTGGCTCATGAAATGTGATTTTATGGTCAATATCGACAACTAAAATATAATCTCCAAAATACACAATACTTTTTATATTCCTTTTTTATGGGATCAAATTTGGAGTTACACTTCATTCAACTTTATCACTATGTTATACCACTTTAAGTACATAAAATCTATAGTTTTAATTTTATACTTAATGTGTTAGATATTAAAATGATGTGTGTTGTAAAATTTCAAGAATTATAATGTCATGATGGTCATGTGTACTAGGCATCATAGTTTCTAGAATTCATTGTGTTTTAAAGATCACAATGCACTATGTTTTATTTAATTTTAGAGTTAGTCCCTTAAGAAATATCAAGTGTCATTGCTTTTTAATAGTATTAATGTTTATAGGTTGCATTATGGAAGAGTTTGTAATTATCTAAGAGTATGAGTGATAACAATAAACTAGCAGTTATGGGTAATATTAGCGTTTTGACATTCATAATGGTTTTTTCTTAAGGGGCACATATTGTATCAAATATGTCACAACTCTTACTATATTAACCTGTATTCACGCACATAATTTTTTTTTTATAAGGTTCACCTCCTAACGAATATGTGCATGCTATATAAGGTTGATGGTATACATATCTTGCATTAATATTATTACCCCATGATATCGTGTGGAAAATGTACCATAGGATTTGGGAAGTACATGGTTTATAATTGTTTATTTCAAAACTATTAAAGTCATGCTGCCACCACTTGCCATGTGGCTTACTTACCCATTTATACCAGCTGGCGACTGTGACTGCTCTTTACTGTTCTGACCGAATTCTGCACTTTGGGATCCGGAGACGAGATCTAACGGTGTTGCGGGAGCTCTCTACCATCGAACGATGGAGAGCTAATCCTGCTCTTCAAGGTTTATTGTTTTAGGGTTTTGAGGTCCGCGGGTATACCCTGCCGCCAAAGCATGCATTGGGCATTTTCCTCCACGGCTTCCATGGGCGTCTTCGACTTGCCTCTGGGCTCTACCGAGCTGGAACCCTCTGCTACTCCATCAGAATGTTGTTATGAAGGTATACAGTTCCTTCTCTACTGAAATTCGGCATTATGTTCAGACTTTGTTACAGGTATACCATCCATTAGTTTTTTAACTATTTATGTTCTGATACAGACATACAATCCGTCGCACACTATCTATTTCACATTATTTCTATATTTTCATGTTCTTCCAGGTATACAGTCGGTCGCTTATCGACTAATTAACTTGTATATATATATATATATCCATACTTTTACAGGTATCCAATCGGTCGCTTATCGACTATTTAGCTTTGTATATATATCTTCATGCTTTATAGGTATATAATCGGTCGCTTATCGACTATTTAGCTTTGTATATATATCTTCATGCTTTACAGGTATATAATCGGTCGCTTATTATCCTTTTAGCATTATGTACATTTACCCCTAGCGATGGCGGCGACTTCTCTGCTGCCCGGCGCAGGTCTTATGTTCATTTGGTGTTTGCCGACTCGTTCCATCCGAGTCTTGTTTAGGGTTGTTTCTCCAGTTCCTGTAAGCTCGAGCCGAGGTAAGGTGGATACCGTCGACCCCTGGTTTATTTTTTATTGTTACAGTTTGTTTCCTTTCGGATAGCCCGACTCCGCTAACGGGTCTGTTATCGTATGGCAGGGGTTACACATAGCGACGATAGAAGGTTGATAACCAGTCCATTTGGCTCGACGCTTACAGGTGAGTCAATAGTTTTATTGGGCATTCAAATATGCATCAAGGTGTCGGTTTCCAGGTTAACCTCGTCGTTTGCTGGCAGGTTCCTCCATTTGTTGTTGAAGCCCTTAGTTATTCTGTCGTGGTTGCAACAATTAATTCTCGTTCTGGGTTATTGTATTTAACTGTTTAGATATGGCTTCATTGCCTTTGTTGCTCGTGGATTTTTATCCATGGTTGTAAATGATATGGAACTATGTCCGCCCTTAAGCGACTCACATTGTACATGCTGATAAGATTTTGGTTTTTGGTTTGATATCGAACTGTACCCACTTCCAAATTTTTCTATTATTATATATATACAAACTTGTTTCTTTATGGCGCATCACCATTTCTTCCTATGTGTTTATTAGAAGTGTTTGCCCTCTGCAGTTTTAATTTCGAGTTGGGCATGAACCCGTAGATGGTATTCTTATGGGTTCGCCCTCACAGGCTCGACACAGTTTGATTCGCCCAACAAGGGTTTATTCCTCGCGATATTAGCTATTGTTTTTCTGAGTAGCTATTCTGTTATTTATATTATTGCATGCCCATATGGTATTTGATGATTATTTCACTACAGGCTCTTTGCATTTATTTGCCAACAGTTAGTTGTCTGGTTTGTACTGATATCCGCATATGGTTCTTTAAAATATTCTGGGTTATCGCTTTTTCTCTTCTTTATTCACGGTATTTGGAGAAAACCGCCTTCACGAGGAATGATTGTTAATGTTTCATGATTTCTACAGTATTTAGGTTTCAGTCATTATATTTGAGCAGCTCTGTCATAGAGGTTTTGCAGCGTAATACCACTGTATAATATAGCTTCAAGTTTTTATTTCGTGAGTTACTTATCTTGAGGAATGTTGTTAAAGTTTCGTGCTCACGGCTGCATGTATAAATAAAGCTTCCCTTCTGTCTTTCAATTACAGTTCCCTACTCGGTCTGTTGGGTTAATAACAGTCTAGCATATTCTCTCATTTAACTCTATTTGAGACTATTGAGACCATCGATA
>APFE030950469.1:0-14818 GCA_000404065.3 Pinus taeda | reverse complement strand
GAGGTTTTATATGAATACACTCATGAAGTGTACATGCAGAATGTAAATTCAATCATTTCAATATGAATGAAATTACAGGTCTCTCTATGGTAGCTTGAAATCTTTAACTAAATTAATAACACTCCAAGTATTTGCTCCAAAACTTTGAAGAAAAACAATAGCCCACAGACATCGGAGATGTAAACAAAAAATAGTGCACAAACCAACAAACATATGGATGTCAAACAGAAATACAAATAAGATTTCAAATTTTAAATCTGTAAGAACAACAAAAAATTACATTGCACGATAAGACATGTTTGAAATAACAACATAAAATCATAGAGATGTGAAATACAATTATGAAAATGTTTGAACGATTGAAAACTTGAAAAACAATAAGAAAAATTACATTGTGCAGCGTGAGAAAAAATGTTTAAAACAAATTCTATAAAGTAATAAAGTTAGCTTTAGAAAATTCTACATACTGAATGCGAAAACTACATATTTGCATACAATTACATTGTAATATTCTACAAACTTTCGATCTGCAGAATAAAGATGCTCAAGTAACGCTGCTTCCTTCCTTTCAATCTCTTCAACAGTTGACTTAACTCTATCACAATGAGCATGCTATGAGTAAAGTTCAGTAAGTCTCCATTGACAAAATAAATAAACAAAAAGTAGTCTAACCAAAGGAAAACATATATAAGCATGGATTTCCAACCAACATTTTTCACTAAAACACTTCACTTTACAAAAACTATTCAATCTATACATTTAAGTATTATGTGTGTAACAGGTTTTGTAGTTACAAGGTGCACATCATAGAGAATATAGCCTAGCAGAGTAAGTTACCTTAACCATATCATTCTGAAAAAGAAAACATATATAATCATGGATTTCCAACCACCATTTTTCACTAAAACACTTCACTTTACAAAAACTATTCAATTTATACATGTAAGTATTATATGTGTGTAATAGGTTTTGTAGTTACAAGGTGCACATCATAAATAATATAGACTAGCAAAGTTACCTTAACCATATCATTATGAAAAAGATAGCCAAAAGTTCTTGCATCATGATAGCAATATCAAATTCACACCAATAACTCGAAAAGAAATAATATTTAACTATTTGCATAACAACCCAAAAGAGTTAGATCCAATGGTGAAAATCGAGGATTTTTTTCAGCATTGGGTAACGTTAGATTCTCTTGATGGCCATTTACCCTGGAAGCCAGGGGGAAACCTTGAGGATGTGACCATACGTGCGGTTACACCCAAAGAGATTATATCAATGGTCTTGTGATCCATGCACACATAAGTGGATCAAAGCCCTCCCCCATGTCCTCCTTTTATAAAATTCAAATCTTATTAGCATGATCAGATTTCAAGGGTTTCTTAGTAACAACCTAGATACCTTAAGACATAAGGAAACATATCAATAGGTATAAGGGTTTCAATTTCTTCACCAGAAATCTTCACATACAGGAAGACAAAGAAGTAGAAAAAGCAAAAGTCTCTAAAGTAGTCATCTACCATAGATTCTTGGCATGTTGCAGCGGACCTACCCAGAAGAGACTTGTCTCCCTTCCATTCCTAAAAAAACAAAACAGTAAAAGACATTGATGCTTTCATATATCATACATTCATTCAAAATGTACAGACATTACACTGTAGTGGTGACCCCATTTTGTCTAAAATTGTCAACCAATTCCATCCTTCTTATATTTAAAAAAAAAAATTCCATATAATCCACATTTGGATTCATCGAGTTGGGATTAACAATTTGATATAGGAGTTGTTTTTAGTGCAATATTTTGGACTTTCTGGTGTCAGAATCCAACAAAAAAATTTGAGGTGAAATCTTGATTTGTGTTATTTAAACTGATTTTTTGACTGTATATGTAGATTCAGCGCCTTAAAAAACCTTTAGGACACTTCTATTGTGTAGGGGTTACCCATCAAGCTTGTGATTTCAATAAATTCCTGCCATATTTTAGAGAAATTAAACTTGAAAACCCCACTAAAACACTTCCAAAAAATGTCACTAAAAACAACTTGTTTGATATATAAGCATATTCATCAGATTGAAATTTTTCATATTGAATCACATCCATGTGTACCTAAAATTTTGGGACATGTGATACTCTCCATTTTCCCTTAAATTTATCCAAACTGATTCCATCCACTAACTGGTTACTGCCCCTGCTGTCCTCTGATGTACAACAATGAATCAAACCCCAATATGGTTTCCATGATAACAAAATTTTAAAATATTTTCTTTTGTTTGTTGGCAGATTTTTCAAATTCCACATGAAGAAATTCAAGCAATCCCTAGACCCTGTTCCAACTATAGTTCTAGATTTTTAAGTTTGCATTTTTATATTCATACCAATCACAGTGATTTGTGTCCACTCATTGTGATTTGCGTCCCACTCACCATTGCTGTAACATCTAGGAAATTGATAAAATCAAATATCAATTTCAACTTGACTGGACATCAATTTTCTAAACACATCCCACTCTTTTCTTTTTCAATAAATAAGCAGATTAATCCTATGAAGAAATTTTATAATGGTTATATACCCCAAATAAAATAATAATAATAAGATTGCAAACAGTTTAGTGGCTAAGATACATCGGCTCCTTGTGCACCACCTTCTACCTACTTTTCCTTTTCATAGTTTTAAGGTCCACTTTATGATTATTATTAACAATTGCTACTGCTTCCTAGCTATTAGTTGGAAAATTCCACACATTTTTTCTACTTGAGATTAGACTAGGAAACTCCCTCCCCTGTATGATATCGTCGAAATTTACATAAAAATTTTCTATTTAAGCCTTGTTGGGTTCCTTGCCAAGACTTCCCCTTGGCCTTCCTATATGCCTTCCTGGTGTTATTGTTGTGATTTCTCTGCCATTTTGTGTTGGTTTATGGTTTTAGTTTCACTACAAGCCTTTAGGTATATTTTATCATTTGGGTCTATGCTTTTAGATCTCCAATACTGGTCTTTAGGCATGCTTTCTGCATAAGTGGTTTCTGTTCTCTATATTGGGTTTATGTGATTAGCTCTAATACTGGTCTTTTTCATGTTGAGGCATGTTTTCGTTATATATTTCTCCATTCTCTATATTGGGTTTATGGTTTTCTCCTCCCATACTTGCTTCCCAATTCTAGGCTTTAGCAAGAAGCGGACTCACTTGCATCCCTGTATTGGGTGTACAATTTTAACTCTTTAATTTTTATTTTCTTTTTCCAAAAACTGATATTGGATGCACTTGTGATCTGGTAGAGCTATTGCAAAATCAAGGAGCCTTCTCTGAATCAAATAGCCTTCTCTACTACAAAAAAACCAAATAAGCAAGTAGAGCAAGTGCATCAGATCTAGATCCTACATCTAGTTCCCCAAAATCTTTTCTAAAGGAAAATGCAATTTTGATGCTGCAGATCTATTGCTAAATCGAAATAGCTATCTCCCTTCACATAAGCAGCTAGGGAAATTGCATCAAATCTAGATCCTACATCTAGCTTTGCACAATGCTTTCTAATGGAAAATGTAATTGTGACGTTGCAGAGCTTTTGCTAAATCGAGTTAGCCTCCTCCCTGCAACAAGCGCAAGTAGGACCGGTACATGAGATCTAAATCCTACATCTATATTTACACAGTCTTTCGTTAAGACGCTTAGATGCAATAAGCTAAACTAGAAACTAAATTGTTATAAAGTCCAAAATCAGGAATTTATATTATTGTTATCTAATATTACACTCTTCTTGACTTTGGATTTTATGTTTCCATCCTCGCCATTGGTTTCTGAGGTTCTACTTATAATTTTTCACTTAATTTTGTATTGGATTTATAGATTCATATCCCATAACTGAAAATACTCCTCTGTTGCATTAGTGTGTTGGATTTATGGTTTTTACCTCTATTACTCATAGCAATGGTTGCCTACCCTAGACCACATAGAATCGAAGACTCAAACTTGCATGGTGCACCAAAGATAAGCAGAGGGGGGATAGGCCAAAATGATAAAATTTTAAGAAAAAAGGGCTTTGAAAAGCACTAAAGACAAATGAAGGGAGTGCAAAAGAAATAGAGTTTGACAAAATTACCTCATCATTAGTTTCAGCAGAAGCATCTTGATTGTTGGTGACAGAAGCATCTTGATCATCGTCTCCACTGGACGCATTCGCCAGCTGATTGTCTTCATCATCTTCGTCATCATCTGCCTTCAGCCAAGTTACGACTTCAAGCTCTTCCTGGTCATCCTCTTCTTCCTTTGGGCTCGATTCTTCATTCTATGGCCATTCTTCCTCAGAGGAAGTCAGGCAAATGCAAGGAATACTTATATAGGGGTTTACTTCCAACTATGAAGGAATATAACGAGGACATAAAATTTGTAAATCTTAAACCTGGCTAGGCCACTGGACCTCCAAAAACCTGACTCATTAAGCCATAAATAAGAAACATGTTGTGGAACTCCAAAAACAAATGAGTCAGAATGAATTATCAAAATGAATAGAGGCAGACAAGACTTATAGAATTAAGGGCCTTTACACTTTACATCTAACAATCTCTAGCAGTATGAATATTGAGGTCACAACTATTCATTTATATTGCATTCTTGTAAGAAAAGATGATCATATTTTATATATTTTGTCCAATAATGCTTGTACTTCGTCATTGCCAACTCTAACCAAGGTTTCACGTTCCCATTGTAATGAACAACAGTTGCATTGTCAATCTTTGAATGGTCCACACTAGGATTATATCCTAAACCCAACAGATGCCAAGACTTGTCCAAAGGATGGTTCAAGCCATAAAACATGATCAATCCAGTGGGTAGTGTTCCAAGATTCCACAACACTCTATCCTCATTATGACATGCAGTAAAAGAAAAACTTATAAATCAAACAAGGAAAAATCCATTAACTTTTCTAGCTAATTGCTTCAGATTTACTTCAAATACTTTAAAGTAAGCATCACGGGAATTAACATAAATAAACCACACTACACACTTACCATGTTTTGACAATTGTGATATATTCCAGTTATATCTTCTTTCTTCCATTCTTTGAGATCAAATACATTCATCCCATATTCCCAACCACAACCATTAGGATCAAAGTGTCTGGTTATGTGCAGATTGGAAAAATTAAGGTATTTGTCAAATCGGTGAAAGATTTCTCCACAAGTTTACACTACACGATTAAACTTTCCATGAAGATCTACTAACCACAAGGGCGTAAAATATTTTTGCACCACAATATCATCATCCAAGAAAATGACCTTGTCCAGTTTGGGATAAACTTATGGAAGATATAAACAAAGATGATTTAGCATGGATAAATATTTTGGATTTCTATATTTCAAATTGGAGGAACCTGCTGAGAGTGTAGTCAGGTGATCTGCCTTGAAATAATACTCTTTCATAGCTATGGATTCAAGTTGGCGAATAACATGGAAATAGGAGGAATTGAGGCATTTAAAATCATCAACATTTTCTACATGTATCACAACTTTCCTTGAGGGATTAAGTAAAAACCACATTTTCATGGCCCCAAAATTTAACTTGTATGTGATGAGATGAAATACATGTTTCTCAGATTCCTGCAAACACAAGTAAATCACCTACAATAAGATCTAAATATTAAATGTAAAATGCAACAAAACTGTTGGACTTCCAAACTTTAGAGTATTTTAAATTAATAACACTTCACCTTAGAATTCATTACAGTTGAATTCACAACCAGAGATGCAACCAATACATTGTCAGAAAATAATGCATAGTGATAAAGAGTCAGATCCTCCAACTTGTCCTTTTTAGGAAATTCTCACTTTTCAAGAGGAAGCAGGTAATAATCAATGGTCAATCGTATGGACAGATAGTGTAGGCCCTTGGGAACAGTCTTTGTTGCCAGCTGATTTTAAAATGTACTTTTCTTTTTCAAGGTCCTTACTTGCTCATTTGCAGATTGAATCATGGCTCAAAACTTCTCTGTTACTGTCGCACAACCATAAAATTGTTCTCTAGCCTTGGATAGGACATGACCCATAGCCTTGATCTTCTTAGGTGCACTAAAACATTCATATCAATTATCGGCCATGAAAAAGAGAATGAAAGGCAGAAAGATTGACACGCACATTGCAACTTTAAAAGAAACAAAGGATATGAACACCAAATGCAAATGGAAGCACTTAATACTCTTGATTTAGAAGCAGCCAATGGGAAAAACTATTACCTTTGAGGTAGATCAGAATCTGCATTAGCCTCACCCGATGTATGCTGACATTCTTTAATACGAAGCATCAATTCCTAGCATAAATCAAGATTATTCCTAGCCTTGGAAATGCTTGAATACACCCTAGCCATGATTAGTTGGTCTCACATCAATCTAACCATGGGGTCAAAATTCTCGTTCTCATTCTCCCGCTTCCAAATGCTATATTTCCCAGGAAAGCAGAATCTAATTCCTTGGAAAATTTAATTGTTGTGTTTTCAAGCTCAATGGATTCTTCTTCATCCTCTTGGATTAGCCCTATTGACCTTTTCTCATTCCTCTTTTGTCTCAATTGCTATAAGCATTAAACTACTATAAATCAAATCATAATATGCTAGAATCTAAGAAATATAAAAGTTTTCTATTGGAGAAGTAACATTCAAAAAGGATTTTGGAAAAGAATATAACAATTCCCTTTTCCATGAGAACAAAAAGTAGCGATCTAGTGCAGCAAAGAATTTTACTCTCTGCAAAACTTTTGTTGGACTTTCTTCAAGTTGCAAATGGTCTGCATTACAACAACCATTGTCCAGAGAGTTTGACTAGACGTTACCTTATAGTAGGCTACCAACAACACAGATTAGTTAACCAGGGAAAATCAAAATTTACCATCAAGAGCATTCTCTTTGACGTCTCGATGTTCACTTCATGTGTCATCCTCTTGAAAGCTTGTAAGTAGTTCTTTGTCATTGGATGTTTTTTTTCTACACCTCGTCATTCATTTTACCCCCCTCAGGATTTTCCTCGCCTTCTTCATTGAAGATCAAACCATCTTGTTGTGAATGCAACTTTTCTGAGTTGTCTCCAGAAGTCGTTTTCCTCTGCTTGATGTACACCATTAGAAACAGAGAAGCACCCCTGCCAATGTCATTTTTCACTTCCTGCTTAATACAACCCTACTCAACTATATCGATCATCATCACACAAGTTTCCTTACATGTTCAACAGAGAAAATAACCAAAATATTCACCAATCGTACCTTAGAGTTAGTAATATCACTTTGGTTTACTTCGGAGGGGTTTTATAATACCCATGAGGAAGATAAATCATTCCTTCCAACAAAATTTAAGTTCAGAGTTCTCGAGTCCTTTGTGTTAGCTGTTATGACATCAATCACCTGCCCAGTAAATAAAATTTATTTTCAATTCTCTGCTCAATAGGGGAGAAAGAAAATTTAAGATATCTGAATGCAGTAGATTTCTTATACTTGCCTCCTTTGGGAAGAGAGAGTTAATGCTCTCTGTTAAACTTTTCCTTCTCCAGTCGTCTGCCTGTTCCTATGAACCCCACAGATAAATAGATTAGAGTGGTTTTAAACATATGACAGAGCTCCAATATCCTCAATAATTCCTCTCTATTTCAATCCACTCAGTACGATTAAATTTCAGTTTGGGGACACAATCTATTTTCTAGGATTAGACTAACGTAAGTGCAAGTGCATTGCCCAGAGCCTGGAAAAGAACAAAATGGCCATAGAAAAATATAATTTATTTTCAAGATGTGGAAAGATCATACCATTCTAATAGATCCATCTCCTGACAAGTTGTGCCTTGATATTTTAAATGACAAAAAAATGCATAAAAGGTCAGGTAGAAAGACTTGATGGAGAAGAATATCTATAAAAATACTGAAACGCTAAAAAGTGGGTTGCTTTGCTAACATGCATATGCTAAGATTGATATTTCATTACACATAAATAATAAAATGGTGTGTATAATATCTATCATTTTCTTTGGCCAGTGTGCTCTGAACACTGTGGGAATAGTATGAAAATGATATGTATAGCAAAAATTAGCCGGTGAACAAGATTTTTGTTGTGAATTGGGTCTAGGTTCGGTGGATTAGAACTGGTTTTAGCTTGACTGATTAGAAGTGGATTTAGCTTTATGGATGGAAAGTGGGTCTGGCTTGCATAATGAGTGGATGGGAAGAATGATTGTTACCCTTCCCACCCATATTCAATTCCCACAAGAGTCAATTCCCATGAGTAAGATGTTCAACTGAACTCTTAACAAATATATTGTTATAATAGCCATCCAGCTTATGCAGAATCCAGTGCACTCTTAGTACCATCCTCCTCGGAATGAGGAGTGCCCAACAAATTCACTGAGTGGTTTTCCAGGAAATTTATCAGTCATATGCATTTACCTTTGTTAAAAAAAGGAAAGAAGATTGTTATTTATTTCTATCAGGATCAATGGTTTCATTATCTTTGGCAAGAGAAATTACCCTAGGGGCAGTTGGCATGAGAGAGGTACAAACTTTGAATCTTTCTCCTGGTAGGTATTGTACCGTGTTAATGTAAAGATGGATTTCATAGCTTCACACAGATCAAATGAAAGGAAATCTATAAAGAAAACTCACAAAATGTCTTGAAAAATGCTAGAGGTGCTAAACTTTTGACAATAAGCGAGGAAAGTAAGTTTGATAACATCTTCCCCTTGAGATCCTGTGAAAAAGCTAAAAGGAAAATCAAATTCCAAAGTAGGTCCATGGGGTTTTGGTTCAATGGTTAACTGGGGGTGGTGAAGGCAAATCAAATTCTGAAGTAGGTCCATGGGTTCTTAGTTCAATGGCTAACCGAGGGTGGTGATAATTCCCCACCAAGGATCAAATCACATAAATACATTGTTCAGTGGGTTCTCAATGAAAGGGATCTTTATGAAATAGTATAAGAAAGCTACACTTCATTGTAATGGAGATCTTACATGATTGTAAGAAGTCTGCACTTCATTGTAATACAACCAGATTAAGAAAGGGCATGCTTGGCGATAAAGATAAATTAAATGCTGACCCACCGCCAAAAAAGAGACATAAGCAACCTGACGAGGGAGGAGGGCATGAAGAAGCTTACTCGTGAGGGATGAGGGCAAGAAGAAGCTTACCAGTTGTAGATGTAGATTCAGAGTGATGAGACCTAGCTTCCAGAAAAACCAATGGCGTAACCACAAAGATAACAAGGAAGCCCACCACAGGTATTCGATGATGAAAACCTTGACTTCCCCATCCTCCATTTCTACCGCATTGGTAGCCCTGCCACCCTCCATTCCACACTCCTCCTCTTTTCATAGGCATCTTTAACTCTCAACCCTAATACCACTTTTCTCCTTCTCCTCCTCCTCCTAAACTGATACCGACCAATGCAACCCTTACTCAATCATAATCCTCTACATCAAACCCATATCATGGTTAGCAGAAATATATGAATTCAACAACAACCAAAAAAACCCTCAAATCTCATATATACTTCAAAGCGTTGAATAGAAAAATTTACCAAAGGATTTACGAAATGGATAGATCAACTGATTTCATGTAGTTTTGAGAAAGAAAGGGACACTGACATGGTAAAACCTAGATGAAAATGGGTACAGGGACTGGAAGTAGACAGATCTGAGCGTCTCTATCTCTATTAGCCTTTTGTGTTAAAAAACCAATACATATTATTAAGGGAAACATGTCATTATGATTCAGATGCCAACATAGATGTTATTATTAATGGGGATCCTCATAAGTTTGGCTGACTGTTCATCCACTACAACAAGCGGCATTGGGTATATATGACGCTCCTCAACTTACTAATTTAACTGAGCAGGTACCGACTTGGCATGCCTTGCATTGAGGCATGTAAAGGTAAAGGGAATGCTAGGGGGGTAATTTGATGCAAAGCAAGGGTGAAATATGCCTCCTTGAATGCACATCATGAGACTGTGTTTAAGATTCGTGATTCTGAAGCTGCAAGAAGGCTAGAGCATAAGAACAAGAGAGAAGCTAAACATATTGTGGGTTGAGAAGAGGGCCAAGAAGGCCCTTTCTAGTTCTTCCTCTTTTAGATTAGAGACATAAGATTTAAGAGTGTTTATAAGGTAGAAGTAAAGATGAGATGGATTTCCAAGCATATATTGGCAGGGGTGTTGTTGGATTGTCACAGTGGAAAAAAATGATCTAATGGATAAAATGAATGCGTGCTTCCAAAGAAAATTTCAATGTTTAGGAGCAACTTGGGAGGGGTAGTTGATGGTTCCCTAAGCTAGGTCAAGTGATTGCAATGGATTAAAAATCAACTTCTGCTGCAAAGTCTCACGAGGAATATGATTATGCAATAAATGCACATGAAAAAATTGAAGTCAAAGTCTCAGACTCATTATAAATAAGCGGTTCAAATGATCACCGCTAAGTTTTGAATGGGATCTAAAATTTGACTTTCTCAAAATTGAATGAAGTTGGAACCACTCTCAAACAACCCAAAACATTTAATGTTAATATTAAAAATTTAAGTAAAATTTGAAATTATCCTTATCTTTTCTTTTCAAAAAGGAAAGATAAAGAGAATGTCAACTTTTACTCTAACTTTAAAAATTAAATATTATCATTAATTACTAGGGTTAGGTTTTTTAGGGCCCTAGGGTTAAGATATTTTTTTCCTTTTGAGTAATTTTTATTAAAAACATAATATTTGATGGTCATTAGCTATGTTGCACTACATTCTTCAAAATTGGTGGCTCGGGCTTGTAGTGTTGGCTGCGAGCATTAAACTATTTGTATAATGTCATAAGGATTGGGCGGTACTGACCTAGCGCAGGCCCAACAGGGGGCACCATTCTGGCTTGCCCTGCCGGAATGGTATCAAATCTAAGGTGAGGGCAATGCATCAGAGCTAAGGTGAGGTCAAGCCCAAGCAAGGAAGAAAGAAATCACAAGAAGTTTTTTTACAATTCTGACCTCCTTCCTCTTCAAAGATCAGTCATCGTGAAACACTAAGACTACTACTGCAAAATTCTAGGTTGAAGATCCCAGAAAGGGAATGAGATTAAGGCCCCATCAATCAAGCATCTCTAGGATAGAGCTGTCTATCAAATTGTTGGTCAAATGATCTATATCTACGACCTTTTGTCATGACTACAGCCAGGAAGGTTTGGTTGCTTTAGGGTCAAATCTTCTATTATAAAATCATCCTTGAATTGAATTTGGTTTGGAGATAGTGTCTCACTCAGAATTCCTTCTCTGTTGCAGGTTTATATAAAATCATATATGAAGCTATAAAGTTCCTAGCATCTAAGCTCATATATATAATATTATTCTTGAACTCATTGGCATGCCTTCAGCCTTGTATTAGGGCTTTGTCTATCTCACAAAGAAGTATAAAAGGCTACAAAAGGTGAAGTATCCTTAGCCCTTGTGACATCAATCAAGAGGGTTTGAAAAAGAGTAGTGTTCAGGGTTTTCCATTGGACAAATGCTTATTGAAGGTAAAAGGTCAACCTTTATGCATCTCTGAGATTTTGGTATCAAAGAAAAGGGGGTCCATGACAAATAAAGATCATTTCAAGAATCTTGAAATCTGAAACATAATGTTCTAAAATCTCATTTAAATAGGTATGACTGTTATTGGTATCTAAGCTAAATGCATCTCAGCGTTTCTTCTCATATCAACTCATTGAGGCAATCAGGACACACACGTAGGTTTAGCCTAGAGCCATCACTTTTTATATGATTTTTCCATCTTGGGTTTAAAAACGTTTATATACTCTAATTAGTAATTTCTAGTACCCATGCTCAGTGCATGTTGTGCATTATTTTTCATAGATGCCAATTTTTCATTCCATAAGTTAAATCTAGGATAGAATTAGTCTTAGTCAAAGAAGTCTATTTTATTTGATGGATTCAAACCGAATTTAATTTACTCTTTTTTTCCTTTCCCTTAATAGAATGGCTTTGATTGGTAATATGTTGAGTGAATAGCAAAAGGAAAGGCCTTTGAATCGTATCCATATTCTTCTTATTTGCTTCCAAACAACATTGCTTGAGCAACATCCCATGGCTGCATTGCTGCTGGTATAGAGGGATCCTCTGGCAGTTGTGACTCGCCACATTGAAATATATGCTTTTTATTTTCTCTACCAGTATAGATCCATGTTATCCATAGATCTATCAAGCACCAAGAAGGATCAAATCCATCAGATGCAAAATTTTCTTGAAGTTTTTTCACTACCAAAAAAATTTGATTTAATGATCTTTTTTAACAATAATACATCAACCTTATAATTATTATTATTTTAAGTAACATCTGGCTGACATATGCCACATCAATGTTACAAACAAACATGGAAAACATGTTGCCAATATTCATTATGAAGCACATTAATGTTTGTCTTCCCTGAGAAATACCAAATTGACTACAGGTACAACCTCGACAATACATTTTATATAGAGAAGATCCACTCGAATCCACTGTGGATACATTGCATTCTGAATCAAATGGAAAGGCACAAGTGTAATATGTAGAAGCTCTTTTGATTTTGGGACGACACTATATCTTTATATAAACCTATTAGAAGCTTGGTTGCTTACAAAAGTTGTCTTTGAACATGATTTTATAGATTTTTTAATGGAAAAATAGGAGTCTTTAGAAAATAATGTGAAGAGATAGATATGCTCATGACATATTAGTGTTATTTAATAACAAAACATTAATTTGTAAGTTATTTCTTCAGTAGTTAATTAGATCTAGCTTAGGTGGTTGGGAGGAATGTTGTTAACCTCTCCACCTCGATTCAATTCCCACAAATGACATGATGACTTCTTAACAAACATATTGTTCTAATGGCTTCAAGCCTTGTGCCCCGAAGATTCTAGGGTTTACCTAGAGTAACACCCATAAAATGAGGAGGTACTCAAGCATTTTCCCAAGCAATGTAACCTACCAGTACATTCACACAAAAATGTCCCTTAGTTCAACATCAATTTCATTTTGAATAAATTGATGGCTTTTGATATTGATAAAAGTGTTTGTTTTTGCAATAACTTTGTGCTATCGATCAACATAGAGTTATAAATCATTCTAGGTTGCAAAATTGGGACATAATAAATATAAATGTCAATTTTCAAAATGTTTCCTCAATAGCCCAATTTAAATTAATCATTGATCAACTGCACTTTTCTATTAAATAGCTTAACTTTGTTGACTAATTTTTCTTTCTAACATTTAAAATGGTGACTTGTTGATTGGTTTCTCATTCAGAATGAAGAGAAAACATTTGAGGATGATTGGGGAGAGAAATGATAAGTGTTCTATTTAGTAAAGAAAATACATCATTTTGAGGCCATGAATAGATCTTAATGGTCTGGGATGCTAGTGTTAGTAAAACCTTACCTAAATCCCTTATGATTGCCACATGGATGAGTGTTACAATTACATTATTGATGCACTAACCATAGGAAGTTGGTATAATATTCATGGTTATGGGTGCTTACACAACTAGGTTTTCATATACCTATGAAGTGAAAGGGAAGAAAGTACCCTTTCTTCAAGATAGGAGTAAGGTTGTAAGATTTAAACCAGCCGATAGAGAAAAATTGTGTTAAAGAATACATTTTGCACATCCTGTGTCCATTAGTGGGAACTAGTTTATAAACATAGTGCTGGATTAATGTCATAGCACTTCTAGAAGTTGTTTTGATTTTGAGAAAACATGTTGTATGTTGTTGTCTGCTTCGAATTTTGCACAAGAAGCAGTTGGTCCTTTAACAAGACTCAAGTGCACCAACATGGATTCAAGAAGAGGTTATTAGCATTGAAAACCTTCTTCTTAGATCAATATGTCAATTTTAAATTTAGCAGAAATTGGCAATAAAACATATGATGTTCTAGAAGCTAAAAGACAGACAACATAGGAATCTACAACTTCTTACCACTATTGTTGTCATGTTTAGCTTGACCCGCCAAAAAGAGCTAAGGTGAGGGCAAGCCCAGGCAAGGAAGAAAAAATCACAAGATGTTTTCTGACAATACTAACCTCCTTCCTCTTTAAAGATCAGTCATCGTGAAGCACTGAAACTCCTACTACAAAATTCTAGGTTGCAAAACTGAGAAAGGAAATGAGATCAAGGCCTCATCAATCAAGCATCTCTAGGACAGAGATCTTTGTCAAATTGTTAGTCAAATGATCTATATCTAAGGAATTTTGTCATGACTACAGCCAGGAAGCTTTGGTTGCTTTAGGGTCAAATCTTCTTGTTGAGGGATTTGCTCCCCTAGGGCTTTTGGGTGGAAACCCTAGCAAACTGAAAGTTGTCTAAACAAAGAAGCACACACTCACACAACCATTACACTATAATAAGAAAATTCTAAAGTATGAAGGACCTACCTCTGGTCCTACGTTCGAGAAGTTCCTCAAGGGTCCAAACCCTTCTTCATGTCCCTTTCGCTCGTTTGTCCTGCAAAATAAACAATTCCAAAGAATGCAGAAGTATATGGACAAAGATTTATACAAAAATCATCTTTATGTTATAAAAGAAGGAAGTTAGTTATGAACTTTGAACAACCATTCATACATGAAATTCAAACATGAACATCATAAACATAAAGAAGAAGCATATCGGGAACCAAGACGTGTTTCTTTCTTATAGACAAATAGAATGTACAAAAGGAGTAATATCACCTGAGTAACCTTTCGTAGGCTCCAAGCAAAGATTCCTTCCGGATCCGTCCAGCCTCAAGCCTCTAGCATATCTCCTTCCAAGACTCACTCCATGATGCCATAACTAGTGG